>CM046377.1:39370665-39396221 GCA_025413485.1 Ficus microcarpa | reverse complement strand
CGAACCTTTCAACATATTTACACACACACACACACACACACATATATAGCATTCAACTATATCATCCTAGACTCCTAGTCTACACAGATAAAATAAATACCCAGTGAATAGGCACCAAGTCATGATCAGAAAATCAAAGTATAGTGGAATGCAACCAATTTCTAGGCTAGTTTTTTTTTTTTTTTTTAATTAATTTTCTTTTAACTTACGATTAAACAATGTTAAAGCAGATACGATGGGCCCAAAATCATCACTTCTTTTCAGATGACTGGAGCCAAAAAAGAAGCTAATATTACATATTAATAATGGATAAACGAAAATAATTGGTGAAAAAACAGTTTAAATTGGAGTATATCGGTGTTTTCCGATCATATCATATCATCATAAATCATAAACTAAAAAGTGTTAGATGAAGGTTTTAGTTGATATATTAGGTATAAGTGAGATGTGACAGTGCTAAAGATAAGTACTCAAAAAATAAATAAATAAAAATAATAAAATAGAAAATGTCTCGTTGAGGCTTTGATGTTATTGGTACGAGGTCCACGCCTTCTACATTAAAATTTATCAACAGCATCATGCGCTTGAATTCGTAGGTCCCACCACCTTAAAAATCTCCCTCACATTTCAAAGTTATTCTATGATTGCACGCTGGTAAATCCAAATAAATCCACTTTCAATAAAGAAATCTAAATAAATCTCATGTTCCTTTGAGGAGTACACTTGATTCGCCACCAAAAAGTAGTTAATTGTCGGTTAAAAATTAGGAGGAAAAAAAAAGTTAATAAAAGCGAGATAATTACAAAATCATCGTCTAATGTACTTTTGACATTTTTTCTAATTTGCTGTCATAATGTGGCCGAATTACAAAAGAAAACTTGTTTATTTCTAATTGCTTTTTTATTTTTGATTGATTGAACAAATTGCTTTTTATTATTGGCTGAAAAATATGACCATTGATAATAATTGTCGAAGAATGTCACTTTAATTATGAGCCATTGCGTGACAATACAACAAACGGCATAATTTTGTATTTGGCATATACGAACTAAATATTAATAACATAATACATGCAAAACGGTGATTATAATAAGCTTTATTTAGTGATAGTTATATACCCATCTCAAAATTTTAACGTTTTTAATTAGAAATTCCTCACTTTCAAGTTTAAAAAAATTAGTTATTAATATATAAAGAAATACGATTCCAAACTTTATTTTAGTGATATTATTAATTTCACACCTATTTCTAAATTTTAAGCATCTATTTGATAGTCAAGTTTAACTACAATTAAACTGTATTTTTCATCTCAATTTTTATTTATTTATTTATTTTTTAAAAGTCAATCAAATTTATAATTAATTTCTGAAAAGTCAACCAACTCTAACTTAAAAATTTTATTTTCAACCAACTTATCAGTCAAAGATTAAGATTTTTAATATGAAACTCATGACTTTCAAGTTGAAAAAGAAGATAATTCTAATATATATATATATTTTTATAATTACTTTACTTTCATTCTCTCCTTTTAAGTCCCTCTAAATCTATAATCTAAGCCCAGTAGGCGGCAAAAATTTTTGAGCATTTGTTTTAAATTACATTATTATTGTTCATATTTTGCATTGTAGGAGTATTTTTCACGCGCGAAATTGTAGTGGTAGATACAAATTTTTTTCTAGTGGAAGTAATTTTGAGGCATTTAAACGATGACAGGAGGCAAAGTACAAGATAGAGTTAGAACACATCCGACATGGGGATGTATTATTGCATTTGACTTTGCGTGTAAAAAGAAAAACGAATAAGGAAAGAATACACGAGACGAAGATTTTCCGTGAATCTATATCCAACACCAACAATGGCAATGGACGGCCAGGATGTCGTCCAAATGTACGGCGAGGGATCTGGGACGTTGATGAGAATAGTACAGGGAATTGGGGGAGATATTGGAAAATCTTAAAAGAGATGTGAGAGAGAGAGAGAGGAGGGGGAGAGTCTTATCTAAAGGGGGGTCTTAATGATCATGTTATCATGTTTTTCATGGTACAACTCGCGTGCAAATGAATAGTTTTACTGTTCGTTTTGATTTTATTTTGTGGGCCCTACCACAACAAATTTTTTTCAAATTTTTTTTTTTAGCAAAAACAAAAATGCTGTGCCACTTGCCTATGTTTCGTTTGTTCGCCCCACTCGCTGACATATTTCTCCAAGCGTTTTTTTTTTTTTTTGGTACGTGTTTTCCTTATTTAAATTGAAAAAAAAAAATGCGAACTGATAGACCATACCAAGTCATGTTTATAAAAAATTTTAAAAAAAAAGTCCAAATACTAGACAGGCATTACTAGCAAAAACATAAATAAATACTAGATAGGCATGTTCAGTAACTATAATGTAATGAAAAACATAGAAATTTAGAAAGAAAATATAAGATGTAAATAGTTTTTTTCTTTGAAGGAAAATGTAAATGGTCCGTTTGGTTAGTTAGTTTGAGATGAAATATTTTAATTGTAATAGTAATTTTTTTTAAATTTTCAGAAAAGACAAAAAACTTTTTAAGAAAAAGACAAAAACTTTTGGGGGAAAAAAACAAAAAAAAATACCGTTTGAGTTGAAACGAGATGATGAGACAAAAAAAGAGTTTTTTAAGCCTATACTTATTGATTAAGAAGTGGAATTTGGAAATAATAATTTTTAGTGCCTAATAATAGATTTGAATAAATGTTCATAATTGTTGATTTTTGGGAACTGTTGATCATAAATAAAACAGTGAAATTATTGTTTCTATTAAATAAATAGGAAGAATACAATTTGTACACTCTTTTCAAATTACGAGTGCGTCAAATTTTACAGATGAGAAAAAATTGTGCGCCACATGAAATGAACAATCAATTCGTCGATGTTGTTATTTATGGGCCCAAAATTTTTACAAACCAACCCTCACAAACTACATATCTTATAAGAAACCACACAGGAACAAACGAAGATAAACCTGAAAATGTTATCCCAACCAAATTAGATATGAGTATACCAAATTTATCACAGATATTTAAATGAGATCTATATGAATATAAATATCGCAACCAAATTAAGATACGAGTATATCAAACTTATTGCAAATACTTAATTGAGATTTACATGAATATAAATATCCCAACCAAATTAAGATATGAATATAACAAGTTTATCGCAAATATTTAAATGAGATCTACATAAATACAAAATTTTGTCCATAACAGAAATATTACAATTACAAAATCGATGAAAAGGAACAAGAAAAAGTCCTACTAGAGCGAGATACCTAGGAATTTCCCTCTCTAGTCTCCGGTGAAATAACTTTTGTGATAAGCCAAAACTTATTTCTATGCAGGGTCTATTTGGAAAATGAGTTGAGTTTGAATTGAGATGAAATTTTTGAAGTTTAAATTGAGTTGAATTGACTTTTTAATAAATAGTTATAAATTTTATTAATTTTTTAAAAAAAGATAAAAATTAATATGAAAAAATATAATTTAATTGAAATTAAATTTTATTACCAAACAAAATCAAAGACTATGTGCATTTACTTGAAAAATAGTGCTAACAATGGAAAGTATAAAAATAACTTTTAATCACCAATTTAAATAACCTAGTTATCAACTTATCACCCTCGATTTTTTTTAGTTCCAAGACCAGTGCGTGTAGGCCACGTGATCCTACGAACATTCAAATCGGTTTCATCTTAACGAGGGGGGCGGAGATGACATCACAATAAGCGTCCTTTGTGGGTCCAAGATAGTAAAAAATAAAACATTACAGGAAAAAGACAAAAATCTAGTAAGATCACACGACTGTAAACGTGGCAAATTACGAGGTCCATTAAATACTTGGCTCTTTCATGATCCACTGCCACGTGTATGGCTGATGATGCATCCATCAATTCAATTTTAACCTTGGGGACCACCTCCCGCGAATCTTCAAAATCGTGATTCTCTGCCCAACTAACAGACATATATTTCCCCCTAATGACCAAACTACCCTTACCTCGTGCTTCCCAAAAGTACGCTCAATAGAGTAAAAAAGCTTGTTACCCTAGTATGTTTAGGGAGTATGTTCAGGGAGTCTCTTTTGAGACGTCCCTCTGTGTATAATTTATTATTTGTAACGTCATTTGCGTTAAATTATATAAATTAGATGATTTAAATGTAATAAGTTTTAATATTATTTATTGTTTATATTAATATTTAAATAAGAAATTAGTTATTATGAATTTTAAATATAAAATTATAAGTTCCATCATACCTTATGTGGGTGATACTCTTTTATCAAGTGTATGTTTAATTCATTGATTAGAGATAAAATTTATAAGTAAAAGTTGATTCATTTTTTAAAAGTTAATTATAAATTTTGTTGATTTAATAAAGATAAGATAAAAAAATATTTTAATCAGAGTTAAATTAAAATGTCAAATGAATCATTAGTATTTTTACTCCAAAATAAGGGAGGATCTTCATTAGTTGGATGTGGCCGTAAAATCTTTGATGTAATTTAAGGTCTTGTTTGTCGTTTTAATTTAAACTCTAAATTTTCTGAAAAATTTTTATCTTTTCCTAAAAATTAATTAAAAATTTTAATTAAAACTTAAAATTTTTAAATTTAAATTTATTCACTAAACGGACGCTTCATATCGAACGGTGGAGATTCCGTGTTGCAGATTACTTATGGAGCGGATGAGTATATATACTTTTGGATTGGAAAACAAAGGCTAATCAGCTTAGATGCATTGAACAATGAAAAAACCCAGAAGTCAGACCCGTTCGTTTAGTTCCCATTTTCATTCATTGTCCTATGGAAAATTTAATTGACTAATCCAAATATTATAATATTTTTAATCTGTCCATGTTCAATTTTGACAATTGAAAAGACAAAAACATCATTGAAAAGACAAAAGAAACAAAACTTTAATAGAAATTAAAAAGAAAAAAGAAAAAAGAAAAAACAACAAACAAAACAAAATAAATCTCAAGGTGTCCACGCTAATAACACCTTCAATTTCTTCTATCAAAGTAGTTTTTTATTTATTTATTTTAAAGGGAGTTTTTGTGATAATATAGTTAAAATTAAAATGTGATCTGTTTACATTATGGGGGAGTTTGGTGGAGTAGTTTGAGTTGAGATTTTTAAGTTGGAATAGTAAATTTTTTTGAATTTTCAGAAAAGACAAAAAACTTTTTGGGAAAAGACAAAAACTTTTTGGGAAAAAGACAAAAAAAATTTTGAGATGAGATGAGACGAGATGAATTTGATACACGTTTAAAATGTCGTGATATATATTTGATGAAGTCCAAAATAGATGATATATTTTCTTAATAACTTTAAACTATCAAATATCAAATATTTTATGAATAAACCAAAATAGACCGTTTTTGGAATTTCTGCGTAAAAAATTATAGTGTTGTATTGTGTTTGTTTGTTTGTTTGTTTTTTTTTGAAAGTTTCATCACATTAAATTAAAAGTGATCCTATATTTGTAGAATTAAAAAAGTGTGAATAACTGTACAATACTAACACGAGTTTCTGCATCTTATTATAAAATTACTTGTCCTTTAATTGTATTACATGCAAAAACTTTTAACTATTTTCTTTTTTTGGGTATGTTTTGGTCCAGTTCATTCAGTTAGTATTTGACGTGGAGAAAAGAAAGAAAGAAATATATATATATATATATATATTTTTTTTTCCTCCTAGCAAGGGGTGTTTGGTGAATGGGTTTAGTTTAATAATGTGTTTGGTGGAGTAGTTTAAGTTAAGATTTTTAAGCCCCTGTTTGCCTCATCATCTCATTTCAACTCAAACTGTACTTTTTTTTTGTTTTTTTCCTAAAAAGTTTTTATCTTTTTCCCAAAAAGTTTTTAATCTTTTCTGAAAATTCAAAAATTTTACTATTACAACTAAAATATTTCAACTCAAACTAACCAACCAAACAAACCCTTAGTTTCAATAGTAAATTTTTTTGAATTTTCAGAAAAGACAAAAAATTTTTTAGGAAAAAGACAAAAACTTTTTGGGGAAAAGACAAAAAAAATTTTAAGATGGGTGTTTTGAAATGGGGAGCCAAACACTCCCTAAGATTTTTAAGTTTCCAATAGTAATTTTTTAGAAAAGACAAAAAATTTTTTCAGAAAAAGATAAAAATATGATGAAAAAAGTACAATTTAGCTTAAACTAAACTTATTGCCAAACGAACCCTAAGATGTTGTTATTAAGTTGACAGAATTTGTGACGTAAAAATACTATAGGACAAAATTAAGAAGTGTCAAGTTATCAAGCTATGTTAATTCATCTTTTTTTTTATTTTTTTTATTTTTGAAAGTGAAGGATTGAAATTATACATTTTAGAATACAATTAAATACGAAATTATTATTTTATAAAAAAAAATGAAACTATTATTAAATAATACATTGAATCACATTTTGTCGATTTAATTTTATACGTACATAATTCTCGCAAGTTGACATGTAAAAAATAATTAAAAATTTAGTGCTAATAAAAGATAAGAATGGACAAAACATTTTGAGCTCATATGGGGAATATTATATTCTTGCTATATTTTTATGTGTACTTACACATCAACAAAATTTATATATGCATGCATGAAGTAAACCCTACCATTATATTATAAATTCTGGTTTTGGTGATATGGCCGGTGTTATGTTTTAGTATTTTTTATTTTTTTCCATAATCATTTTTAAATAAATGAATCCGCATGACTTCGTTCTGAATATAACAAATAACAAGATTATAATAAAAATAAAGAGCACCACCTTAGCCTATTAGGGTGAGAGGAAGTAAAAAAAAAACCAAAAATATATATATATATATATATATAAATGTTTGGCAAGGGATAATAAAATAAAATGGATTACAAAAGGACAGGAATAAAAAAACCAATATTGCCATCAGCAATATTGTTTTGTTGCATGTGTTCGTAAGCTTGCAATACATGCATATACATATACATTTTAAATAAAATTTCTTCAAGAATATTCTCTGTCCTTCTTGACCCTAAAACGTATTAAGAAAAAATTAGGAGTACTCATCCCTCGTGTCCATAGGCCAAAATTTTCTTAATTTAACGATACGTTCTGGAAGACACGTTTAATGTCATATATTAATGTAAGCTATATTTAAATACCTCATATATATTTTCAATATGAATATAATGAACAGAATAATTATTTATTTTATTATTTTTCAAATTCACATTTCTATCTGTTTTTACTAATTACATCATATACTTTCATCCCTCTCATCAATACACATTAAAATAAAAATTTTAATATAAACAATCTAAATATACATTATAGCCTTGTTTGGTTGAAAAGTTTAAACTTAAAAATTTTCATATCAGTTTTTATTTTTTCTGAAAAATTTTTTTGTCTTTTCTAAAAAATCAATAAAAATTACTATTGAAATTTAAAATTTCCAACTTAAACTCATTCACCAAATGTACCATATATTTAAATATAATACATAAATAAAATGTCCAAATACATATTATTCAATTTAAAATGAATATGTATTCTTTTTTTTTTTTTTGAATAAATGAATCACTTCATTAAGTAATGGAATCAATAAAAACAGCATTAGAGACTAGTCTGGGAGTCTCACTAATCCATACATTGGTACAATTCGAATTGAAACCAAACCTAACTAATAAATGGGAGACATGATTCGCACTTCGACAAACATGATGTATAACATATAAATGAATGTGTATTCTAAATCTTAATAATATAACACATAAATATAATACAAAAATATAATGTCCAAGTACATATTAATATATTATTCAATATAAAATGAATGTGTATTCTAAATCTTAATAATATAATACACAAATATAATGTCCAAGTACGTATCATTTAATATAAAATGATTGTGTGTTCTAAGCTTAATTTTTAATTAGGGGCGGTGCTGTAAACGGGCAAAAGGGAGCGCGTGAAGGGAAAGAGATCTGGTAACGTATCTTCCAAAGTGGTTATGGGGTATGGCCAGTAGCAGCATAATAAATGAGGCAAACAAAAACCACTCACTAACAATTAAACTCACATTGAGAACTGCGTTAGAGAGAGAGAGAGAGAGAGAGAAAGAGAGCTACAGAGAGAAATATATAGAGGTTTATTGAGCTCTCTTTTGAGCCCTGTTATCGGTTTTGGTTTTGGAGGTAAAAAAATAAAAAATTGACACAAAGGGGGGTGGGGAAAAAAAAGCTTGTTTAGTGAGCTTTGTGTTATAGAAAGAAAAAAAAAAAATCACCCAGAACCCCAAATCCAAGAAAGATAACATAGAAAAGACCGAAGAAATCTTTTGCAATAACACCCCCCAAAAGTCCATTTTAGCACAAGAGAGAAAGCCAAAGCCAGAGAAAGAGAGACACAGAGAGAGAGAAAGAGAGAGAGGGAAAAAAAAAAAAAATGTTTGCTGCAGAGAATGGACTCAAAGGAGACCCAAGGCTTCAAGCCATATCTGAAGCCATTAGGGTCGTTCCTCACTTTCCAAAACAAGGTTTGGTTTTGGTTTCGGTTTCTTTCTTCTTTCTTCTTTTTAGATTTTTTTTTTTTTTATTACTCTACTCTGGAGTGTGTTGTTTCAGTATAGATTTATTTTTTAGGGGAGTACATTTTTTGTTCTTCCGTCTTGGAATCTCTGTGGAAGTTTCTCTGAACACGTGATTTTATTTAAATATATATATTTATGTTATTTGTTTATTTACATTGTACAGGAATAATGTTTCAAGACATAACAACGTTGTTGCTGGATCACAAGGCATTCAAGGATACGGTGGACATTTTTGTAGATCGCTACAGAGACATGGATATCTCTGTTGTTGCCGGTACCACCCTCTCTCTCTCTCTCTCTATATATATATATATAAATACACGCAAAAATATATTATTATTTAAGCTATACTATCAATGGTTTATAATATATTTATTTATTTTGAAATGTGGGCAGATGTTATATTGAAATCCTACTAAATAAATGTGAGACATAAATTTCTTTATATTTTTTTTTGTTTTTTTAAAACACTTACCCTCCCTTCTGATGTGAAAAATTGGAACTTCTGCGGAACCCTCAACAAGGGAAAGATTGGTGCTCTTTCGTTTTCTTTCCTTTTGCTATTTATTCGCCTATTTTCTTTGAATAAAATTTATAGTTTTTTTGTCTTTTGGAGCTGCATGCATCATGATTTTCAATGGAGATTTTGAAAATTGAATTTAACTGATCAGCTATTACTATTACTACTGTTTTATAGTAGGGATGGTCCCTATGAGCACTCGTTTCGAACCTAAGACCTAAGATCCTGAACCCCTTTTGCCGCCCGTTTAGCTAGTTTCCGGGAACACAAAAGGCAAGGTTTAACTGATTAGCCATTAATATTTTCCCATTTGCTAAATTTTCTAGATTGCAATTCTGCATTCCTCTTCAGATTTTGAAGGACCTGAATCACCAAATGGAAGGGAATTCATGGTGATGTGTTTTTCGTTGTTGTTGTTGTTTTTTTTTTTTTTTTTTTAATTTTTTTTTTCCCTCTAAAGCTTCCTTTGTAATGTCATGTATTAAATTAGAGTAGGGAGATTTATATAGTTCAAATGAGGTTCTTTTCATATATATCTTGCCATGTTGGCTTAATTTATAGGTAAAGTTTTCAGCTTTATCTGGTGCTGGAGATTATATGTTGTGAAATTCATCAGCTAGTAGATCGTAGGGTGTCGGATTGGAATTCCACAATATTGATTCTGTTTTGGGTTCCTTGTTCTGTATACATCTCATGGAAGAATCTGATAACCGCAGGGGTGGAGGCAAGAGGATTTATGTTTGGCCCTTCAATTGCCTTGGCTATTGGTGCCAAGTTTGTTCCTTTACGTAAACCGAGGAAATTGCCAGGTATACCTTCTTCTGTATCTTGACCGTGATGGGAAACTGTGAAATATGCTATGAAACTTCCTGTTTTGAGATATCTGCGGAAACTTAGAGCTAATTAGTTAATTTACTTGGTAGTCTGAAATGCTTCTTATTTTGATGAGGCAAGTTCTTTTGTCAATTTCATCTGAGTGGCTGCTTGGGCTTTGAGTTAATGGATAGTTAATGTAGATTCTGGGGTGTGCTGTCATTTTATGGTAAATGATATTGCTTTGATTCTTACTTCGTTTAGTTTTAACCTCCATGGTTCTCATATCAAGCTCTCTAAATTCAGAGGTGGCTTAGGTTGCACATCTTGGTCCACGAGTGAGTTTGTGAAGGTACACGACAGTTTTATTTATTGAATTTATGATGCTTGTTTTTTTGTTACATTTTTAGGTAAAGTTATCTCAGAGGAATATGAGCTGGAGTACGGGACCGACTGTCTGGAGATGCATGTTGGTGCTGTTCAGCCTGGCGAACGCGCGCTGGTTATTGATGATTTGGTTGCGACCGGTGGGACCCTCTCAGCAGCTATTAAACTTCTAGGTGTGTGTTGTTTCCCTGGCCTTGAAATCTTTTGTTTACCATGTTTTCTTCTATTGATCATTTAGCAAACCTGAGATTAACGAATCCCAATTTGTTTCTTTCGTAGAGCGTGTGGGAGCAGAGGTGGTTGAATGCGCATGTGTTATTGGGTTACCTGAGGTGAAGGTATGACTTGAATCATTGTAGATTTCGTTGAAATTCATCTAAATTTTAAGTCCATTACCTAGAGTAAATTCGATTTATAATTTGTCACGTGCTATTAAATTTATTCTCATGGACCATCTATACTTCATGGTGGTTGTGGTACCAATTTTAAAATTTAGGGGTCCACCACGCATGCATTTATTTCGCAACTTAATGAGTTTGTTGTAATATCAAGGTAAGTCTCTTTCAATATATAAACATACATTTGTTTCAAGTAAACCTCTTTAAATGGTTGGGTTACAATTAAAAGGACAACCATTTTCGATTTGAAGTGAGAAATTCTTCTGAAGTAGTTTCTGGAGGATTGGTAGCTTCTAGTGCATACAAAAGGTCACAATAGTCAAGCATTTCGTTTTCTATGACGGAAAAAAGCATGAAGGATAGATTCCAGAAGAGAGAAATGAAGTTTCATTACTTGATTCTTTGAGAAAGAATATTTCTTGTTTGGTTCATAAACAAAGACCATCTTTTTTCCCAAGATGGTAAAAGTTGTCTTAAAGTTAAAAACAAAGGACACTATTATATATTTCCATGGAAAAGTTGTCGTTTAAAAAACTTGATTATTAACTCGAGTAAGATGCGAGTGTCTTCCACTTTTTTAAGATTTGCCTTTTATACCATTAGCACTCGTACATCAATTTGAGCTGTCCTACTCGTTTATCACTGTACTGCGTTGCAGTTGACATGTTCTTTGACAAATTGGTGACACTTTCAGGGACAGTGCAGGCTTAACGGAAAGCCACTTTACATCCTCGTGGAGCCACGCCAGATGGATCGTTGTTGTTGAGGTGCACCTTCATTATGATCATACCTATTCATGAATCAAATTACATTTATAAAAGCATCACCAGATGCACAGAGGAAGATCTGTGCAATCTGCCCCATTTTATAAAGTGACTCATAATTCTTGCACTTTTTGGGATCGGGTCTGGTTAAAAATCATTCATGTTTCTGTCGGATAAAGATAAAAGATTAGCTGGTGGCATTTCGTAGCTCTGGAATCCGTGATATCACATGTTTGTGAATTTGGCTATTCATGTTTTTCTTTTTTCTTTTTGGTTTTCAAGATAATCATTTCAGTATCTACTGTTATATTATTTTCGACCAGCAATAGACGTGCCTTGGTTATAACCTCACAAGTTGTGTCGGTGCTTCAAGCGCAAATATGTGTTGTTGTATTATTTGTCTGTCATTTGTAACTGCAATTTGATAACAATACCAGAATTCCTGATTCTTTCTTGGCTCTGAACCTGTAATCTGCATGACGGAAACAATCGTAGAAGTGATAATACTCGATTGGCCAATTTTCTTGCAGATGAGTCCGAGTTTGATGCTGCTTGGGCTGACTAGGAAAAGAAATGATGCTTGAGCAACAGCCATCAGGTGTTCTTAAGAAAATGGGTTACCGAGTTTCTTCTGCCTTGCAAAGGCTCATTTCATGTGATGTCTTTTTTTTTTTCGTTCTCCTTTCTGTTGTGTCACTCGTAGGCTTTTTACGTACCATTGATAGTTTTGAAGATTGGGACAAAAATCATTAAAATTGGTATTCGTAGAGATTGGTTTATTCTTATAAATCAAGTTATCTTTCATTATGGCAAATTCGTAATTTCATGTGTACTTTCTGGCAGCTTCTCTATGCCGAGTTTGACTTTCGACTCCATAACAATTTTTTATTTTATTTTATTTTTTTCTTCAACTTGAAAGTAAAGATTTGTGTTATGTTTGAAGAATCAATTTCACTTAACTCAATTCAAATTTTTTATTTTAATTTTTTTTTTGAAAGATCTATAAAGTTTATTATTATTTTTTAAAAAGTTAATTCGATTCAAATTTAAAAAATTCATTTCATCTCAAATTTAATTCATTCACCAAATGGATTCTTAAATTTTACAAGTTATGATAAAGTTAGATATAAAATCACCGTTAAGTATTAATCCTCCTTATGGTAGTGTGGGGAGTCACGAACCGTTTTAATAAGATTCATTTAGAAAAGTGCACTATTTCCAAATGACATATGCCAATACTTTTTCCTCTTTCTGGTTTTTGGGGTTGGAAACCACACGTTCACTTTGTTGTCATTTCATGTCTCTTTACCTTAAACTAAATGTATTAATTTATGTTTTGACGCTTGAAAATAAGAAGCTACGTCTATCTTGGTGTCCTCAGTGTCCAGAGTGTGCAGTTGCTTTAACAACTCAAGCGCAAATTAACCTCCGTTGGAGTTTCTAAACGACATATAAATATACAAAATCAACCAAAAGCGACAAGAAATTGAAAAATGACGTCATAATTCGGAATCGTAAATCCCATGAAACGACTTCACAGGAAATAAAAACGACAACAATATCAAAAAACGAGATAAACATAAACACGAATTCTGAATGAGAGAGGTTGAAATATGCTTTAGGCAATCAAACAATGGCAAGATCATCTGATATAATGGATTCAATTTAACGAGCAAACCTGAATGCAATTCAGTTATATATTTCTCTTTTCCCACCCCCCATTATTCAACATTCACAAAAAAATTAAAAAGTGGAGTAACATAGTTGTAAAGTAGACGATTTTGTGAAGATTTTGTAGATCTGTAACAAACAGTTAGGTATCGCTTTTGTGAGCCACTATATTAAACAGAATGTAATCATTTCTTTTCCATCCGGACGCGAAACAGAGGATGATCATCGACCAGAATGGTTATACAAACCCGGGAGACCTGATCATACTCCAAAAACCATGTTCATCCCTATTTCTTCTTTTCTAATAACACATCTAAGACGATTTTTCGCAATGGCCTCTTAAAACCGAGTTCACCTGTTTTCTTAATCTTACGTTATCAATGAAGATATTTGCTAATATCTTCCTCAATTCATCATCTGCTGTCGTCGCATCTTTAATCACCGTTTCATGATCTTCATCAAGATCGGGATCTGATGCTCCGTTTTCTCGAGTTAAGAGTTCAGCCTGGTAACAATTTTGTCAAAAAAATTGTTGTAAGTGATGGTTAAAAAGCCACACCAAAAAGAAACACAAAATTATAGGCAATGAGTTAAGAAAAGATGTTAGCCGCATATTTTTATGCTTCATCGGCAGTCAAAGGAACGTCTTTTCAGATAATGTACCAAATATAACTAGTACACCCATACCAGTAAAGCCCCTTTCCTATGTATATGCACGTATTGTTGTTTTCCATTGAAGCAATTTCATCAGTTTCTACAATTGATAAAACCGGAAAAAAGAAAAGAAAAAAAAAAATCCCTTGCCCAAAATTGCTGCGTCCCTTTTCAGTTTAAATAAGTTTAGGAAAGAAAGTGTTTGCATGATAAGAGGTAAAACAAAAATAACAAAAGTAAAAGGGAGTTGTAGAAAGGTACCTGCGTAAGCAGGAAGTGAATTTGGTCATCTGATAATGCCAACAAATCTAAAGGCTCCCCTGGTGACGAAGGATGTAAACTGACTTTATCTTCATCTTTAGCAGGTGAATTCGGATTGCACTCATGAAGTCGATTGTATAGAATCTTGCATGTCTGTAGGAGCTTTTTCTTTGTATTTTCGGCCTGCTTACTCTTTTGTTTTTCCCGTTCGAGGAATTTCTGAACGAAAGAAAACACCTAATTTTAAGCATTGCAGGCCTATTCTCTTTTCTTCCTCCCCAATGTTTATTCCAATTCAAGAAAATAATACAACTACTGAGATAAAGTCTGGCAAGTCAACAAGACGAATCATAGAAAGCATGACTACAATATACAAATGGCCCCATTATAGAAATTGAGTGACTTGGCATAAAAATAAACCTGAATGCAAAATATTGTTTGGTAGAAAAATAAACTACCTCGGCTTCAGACTTTTCCTGAAGTGATTTACTCAGCTCATCCTCCAATTTTGCTTGTGAATTTCGGAGAGATTTGACTTCTTTCACAAGCACTTTGCGATCTGCTTTTGACCTAGCTTCTAGCTCCTCATATTGCTTCGACAAATTCGCAAGCTGCTCTTTAGAAGAATCCAACTGTCGCAGCAAAATGTCTTTCTCCTGAACGGTGGAATGATTTGTTGACTCTGCACAGGACTTCTCATCCTGATATTGTTTTGTTTACAAACATATTAAACAATTAAAATGAGTAAAATTGAAACAGATAACAGAAGATAAACAGGGCACACTGTGAACCTTTTCAGATTTTGACTTCAATTTCAACTCCATTGCCAATGATTTCTGCCGAAGTTCCTCCATATCCCACTGCATTTGCGTAAACCTTTCCCTCTCAAGCAGTATAGCTTGCCGCAGATTCTCCTTGCTTTTCAGTCTATCAGTTTCAAGTTCCACCTCCAAATCCTTAACCTGAATATATTCATCAGTCAGCCATCTCTAAACGATTTACATAATCTGTCGGCAGAAAAGAAAACTTTGAGGACTTGTTAACATTTGCAACTTCGTAGATGTAGTTAGCTCCCATCTAATTGTCAAAATATCAACCATCGATGCAATACACAGTTAGCATCTATGTATTTCATAGACAAAATTATACAGTTGCTTGGTACTAATCCCTCAGTTGACATGGATTCATTTAGAAGAAAGAAGCCAAGTACAGGCTTATGGTACTTTCTTTTTCCGGAGGGTAAAATCTATCTTTTCAAAGCAATATTTTAAGTACCGAACAACAAATTTATGCAACGACATCATATTTCATCTATAAGCAAGGAAATTAGTATTAATGTGGCCTATACTAAATTGGACCAACTGGTTGACATCACATCTGAAATTACCTTTGTTGCAAGGTAATCTTTCACAGCAATTTCTTGATTTAGTCTGGCCATAAGATCCTCCATGTCAGTTTTTGCCGTGACTAGTCTTCGCTGCATGGTCAGCAGAAGCCTACTCATTTTATGGCGCTGATCTAATGGAAGAACTAACTGAGCACCACCAGAAGCATGCAACTCTGAGTTGCCAAAATTTTCCATGCTGCCTGAAACTTCAGCTCCTCCAAGAAGGTCCAGATAGCCCTCTCCCGATGAATTTGGAATCCCAAGGTTAGACATTTCACTACCTCTTAGAGAACTTGCATCACTTCCCAAGCTCTCATTTGAGAGCTTGCGAGCATGAGCATTTACCTTACCATGATCTGGCTCAGAGAATAGATCCATTCCATTACCAGATAAAAATGAAGCTTTAGAGATATTTCCGTTCTGTGCATCCCTCCCTACAGCATTGTTCAAATGTCTGCCACGCACTTTATTCCGAGGAAGGCCTTCCAGCTGCTCTAAAATAGTTTGCCCCATAAATAGTCCCTCATCAATATTAGCCATGCCATACTTCACAAGTTTTTCTATTGGGCCAGTCAAGTCCTCATCCAACGCCAGATCCTCGATACCAAGTTCGGAACTGTCATCCCTTCCTATCCTTGGAGTTCCCAGCTCAGATATCTCATATGCAGTATCACTTCCATAATCTGATGCAATTGATGAATTACCAACAATAGTAGGTAAGCTTGACTGGGTAGGCAAATCATGGGCATTTGCTTCTGAAGTCTGTGGGCTTACATCTTGGAACGCTGAGAAGAATGCAATGAAGAATATGTATCAGGAGAAAAACTAGAAAACTTAAACTTGGGCTTAGATACAAAAAGCAGACAATCATATACATGATCTAGCAGCGGCTTCAAGTTCAAGAAAGGATGCCACTGCAACACTTCTTGATACATCAATATCAGAAAGCAGCTTCGTCATCCACTCCTCTAAGGAGCACCTTCTCTGCAACAAAACATAACATTTTAACATTAGTCATGAAGATATTTGCATTTAATGTATTTATGGATGCTGCTGTGCATGCACGTGCACGTATGAAGATTGCCAATGAAGTCTTTTTTTATGAGATTTTCTTCAGTTATAATGTAAATAAGAGATCTTAAATCTAGGCGAAGCATGGTTTTTCTTTTACAAATATAGTGGGAAAAGTTGTCATTAGTAAAAGAAAATTTCACTCAGAAAAATTTTAAAAATAAATAAATAACTAAGGCAGTAGTATTACAACCAAATAAATCTGAATCTTACGATGAAGAAACTTCATATTACATCCAATGCTTGTTTAAGTAAAAAGCATTACCTACCTCTTCCAACAGAGCCCGGCTTTTCAAGCGCAACAGTCCTTTGGGTGGGGTTGATGGCAGATTTTTCTTGGGAAATAACTTTTTAAGCTGCAAAGAAAGAGAACCAAGTCAAGAAAGTATTGAATTTTATAACAATATATTCACTAAAAGAGCAACTTGAAAAGGAGATTGCGAAGAAATTTCCCCATATAAAATGAAGAAAAGATTGTCATCAAAACCTGGCCCATTTATAAACGGGAATGTATTGACTACATATTAACTAAAATGCAAGGGAGAAAAGGACAGGCTTACATCAGTGAATAACTTCAGGAAATCATTGAATCTTCTCAGTACTCCACGAGTCGTTGTAACTCCTTCTGGTGATTGCACCCCAACATGAACCCTGTAGAACTGTCCATCGAGAATATCAAAAAACCATATCATAAAAGATGGCAAGGGCTACTTAAAAATTGACAAGTTAAACTGAATCTGTGCCATGAAAGCTAGCAACATTTAAAAAAAAAAAAAAAAAAAAAAAAAAAGGAGAAGAAGAAGAAGAAAGAATATCAAATAGGATAATAAATCCAAGAAGGTGTATATATATATATATATATGTATGTATGTATGTATGTATGTATTAGAATTTGGCAATTTCAATGCGACAAATCAAAACCAGATTTCAGATCTCATGCACAATTGCACTTGTAATTAAATGTATAGGGAACCAAACATTTTAAAAGTAACTTGTGAAAGATCTCTATTGCGGGTTATAACGTATGTGTACAATTGTCCGTGGACTCAACTATAAAGTATGTGTTTGTCAAACCAACTATAGTTTGATCGTGTACAATTTTCCAAAACATAAGAACCGCATTAAATTTAAAATTCCCTCGGCTACTTAGATGTAGGGGTGGATTCCGGCAACAATCAACTAAATAAAAAAAGATTCTTTTATGGGAAATCTTCAAACATAATTACTAGAAAATTAACAATGCTGACAAGGAAATAACATTTATTTTGTCCAAGCAATAAGAAATGGCAGCATATGGCTTGGATGTTGCAAATCCATTCGCTAAATCTATCAAATGAAATCCCAAAAGCTGACATAAAACAACATCTAACCCTGGATATAGATAAACACTGGAGATTCATTCAATTTGAATACCACTACAGGATCTGAATCTCTTGACTTTGGAAGGACAACCCAGGAAGGTATAGTGACACAATAACTCCAACCTGTGCGAGAATCATGGGGCCAAACTGTGTCTCGCCCATTCTGCAGAAACAATTGGAGATTTGGGGTAAGAAATAAAATCAAAAGTTGGATATAAAAATGTAGAGAGAGAAATGAGGGCAAAAAATCAAACGTAAAAATTACTAAACTCTATTAACCCAATCAATGATGCTGCAATTGGCAGAAATAAGTGTAGCCAAATAGAGACTAAACATTTTATAGCGCAGAGAAGATAAATTCTATTCTTATTAATTAAGGGATCACTTTTGGGGGAGAAAAATCATTCAAATAGTAGAAACTAAATAGGAGGAATGTAATTTTATTCAACGAGAAATAGTAGTTTTAGAATTGTTGGATAAAAGTTCTCTTTAAGGTAAAAAAACAAACGAAGATATAGAACTGAAGCTAAAATGGCTTTGCTATTTAAACGCCCTCACCAAATCTTAGAACAATGGAAGATGTATTTTTCCAGGATTTTCAGTCATCTAAACTAATTAGTTTGCAATCCAAGCAAGTGTAAGCTTCCATAGAATATCCATAGCATTGTGTAAATGGCGTTGGATGACAACATACAATTAAGTAGAAATTAAAAGTGAAGCCAATTAAATCCTTTATAATCCGTTACTGCATTACCTAAAACAGAGGCAAATACATTAACAGGAATGGGAAATCGTGTCAAACCTACAGTTTAACTTGTAGAGCCTACAGCTTGTACTAGTTTATAGTGCCTAAAAGTCATACAAGCGGAATCAACTCCTTTCCGAAATTTTAGAGATCAAGATCACGTAGCAGTTAACTTCTGAGTTTTTAGTCAGTAAGACACAAAGATATGCATAGAGATCATATCATCTACCCTAAGCGACATATTTACCACCACATCACTTAGCGGCGACAATTTAGTACATAATGCAATATCCTAAGTTGTAAAACGGATCTGCCATTTATAGATTGTATATAAAAACAATGTGATGATGAGCGACTTTCTCGTAAATCTCGTTACCCTAAAACAATCTCCCATACTCTAGCACAGTACCGCTTGGGGTACAACTTAGTTTACCCACTTTTATGCACAAAAGACGCGATAATTACATTATGATCTTCTAATTCAAGCCAAAAAATAACCTAAAAATCACCTCACCATGCTTGTAAAGCCTGAATTTTTAAACAATATGAGCTTTGAATATTATTTAGATAAAGGAATTATCACAAGATCAAGGTTTTTATTTTTAATTAAGATCAAATTAGAACAATGAGCAGCTTCATATAGACCATTGACCAGGGAAAAGCAAAGCAATTCGCCATTAACCACCTCAAAAAAACTCGAAAAAGGAAAACCCTACAAAGAGAATGAACTTTGTCACGACTGAGTCATAGAAAACAGAAGTCAAAAGAGAATTTACCCATTTTCTTGGGGGAGGACTCCAGTCCATCCCAAGCGGCAGCGGCGAAGTCCCATCGTGCCTGTGCTTCGGAGGACTCCGTCCCTGCATCCTCTTATATATATATATATATATGTATGTATATATAAATATATCTTTCTCTCTCTCTCTAGGAATCGAAAGCGATCATCTGACGATGGCGCACACAAAATTGAAAGGCAATTCGACGGCGGAAATCTCTCTTCCTCGCAATCGGGAGCGATTGGAGGAGAGGAGAAGCTAGGGTTTGGGGGTGATCGGATCGGAAGAGGCCAAGCAAGCAAAAGGAGGAAGAATAAGAAGAACCAGGCAAACACCTGGTTAGTTGGGGACTCCTCGTACCGAATTTGGGCGTTTCTCGGCTTCGTCGAAGGAGATAAAAACAACGACGTACGTTGAAGAGGTGAGCAGCTACAAACAGACTAAGAAGAGGCACGGCCGTTGCGTGTCATCTGGTCCGTTTCGAGACGATCTTCGTTTCTGTTTCTCTCTCTACCTCTGTGTCTGTCTGTCGTGAAGAACACTGGTGTGGTGTTTGTCGGTATTTTTTAGGTTCGGCAAAGCCACAGTTGATCTCGCACTCTTTCTTTTTTAACTTTTAATCGTTATATAGATACACAAACACACACACACATATATATATATAATATATATATATTTTTAAATTAATTAATTTTTTTAAAATTAGTTATAATTTTTTGTTGATTTAAAAAAAGGGTAAAAATTAAGATAAAAAAAATTTCAATTCGAGTTGAAATATCAAACAATTTTGTTTTTCCTTTTCATCTCTATCTACTATTTTGTTCATTATTATCTTCATTTTTCTTTTTTTAAAAAATATCTTTATCTTTATTTTTTAGAACTTTAAAGTACGGTCTTCAATCAATGATGTGTGTTTTTAAAGGTTTGATTAATATCACATTAAAACAAAAAAATATATATAACACAAATCAGATAGCTTCAATTATTTTTTTTAATAAAAATTGCTATTTATTATAATTTTTGATATGATCTATTCTTAATAATTAGATTAAGAGAGAACTGTTTAAGCTATATATTAGATCCTTAAAAATTTAAGTCTATAATTAAAATTTTTTCTTCTATCAATAAAATGCTATAAAAGGTCTTATCGTAAAATTTTTTGTATATATTTGTTATCCAAAATAAATTCAAATGATAAAAAATATATATTTTTTTAATATCTTATCCTAGAATTCTCATAATTTTTGAGCTAATAATTGAAAACACCGATCTCACCTAACTATCTACGTTTGCTAATTGCATAATACACATGTTATTTCACGTGTTTTATTTTTCTTTGGAAGTACAATAAATGTTTTTTATTTTTTAAGTTTATTTTTTGAAGTAAAAAGAGTAACAAAGAGGTAAGTGAAGACTAGTTTGGCCCTTTGTGCACGTAGAAGGATCATTATTGGTCTCAAGTCTTAGGGTCCGTCTGGTGGAGTAGTTTGAGTTGAGATTTTTAAGTTTTAATAGTAAATTTTTTTGAATTTTCAGAAAAGACAAAAAACTTTTTGGGAAAAAGACAAAAAAAATTTTGAGATGAGTATTTTAAGTGGTTGAACCAAACAAAGCATTAGCCTCCGTTTGCCTCACAAGTTTAAACTCAAAATTTTCATCTCAGTTTTTGTCTTTTTCTAAAAATCAATAAAAATTATAACAAATTTTTAAAAAATCAACCAAATTAAATTTAAAAATTTCAACTCAAACTGTTTTACCAAACGCACACTTGACCATAAAGCATTATTCTGAAATAAATAATAATAATAATAATATAAATTATCACGATTGTCCTAACATGATTAAAAGAAAATTAAAATGCATACACATCAAAACTACCCCAAAAAAAAAAGTTTTTTTGTTTTTGTTTTTGTTATGTTTATTTATTTATTTATTTTTCTGCTAACCGGAAACAAATTTTTTTTTTAAAGGATTGCACTCGTAAGTTGTAACCGTTGAAAGCTAAACTTGGCATATGTTAACATCTTGTTTGTGTAACGTTACACTGTGGTGATTAAGCACTTAAAAATCATTATTTTTGTATTTTATGCGTCTTCAGCTTAAATTCAAATATTATCTAACAAAACACTTCAATTCAAATAAAAAGTAAGTAAAGTAAAATATCTGAAAGAAAACTCTTTTGATTAAAAAAAATTTAGAAATTAGTCGATGTATTAGGAATGATATTTCTATTGGAAACATGTTTTGCATACAAACGACATGCTGGTTCTCCATTAGTTTCCTGTCGTTTTAGTGGAAGAGCAATGTACTTACTTTCCAAACTATTAAACCACTTGTAGTTTATGATTAGTCAAAGTATTTAAGAATAATATTTAGAGTAGTTGACTTAAATAATCTCAAAATTCTTTAAAAAATGATAATTTAATCTTTTTTTTTTTTTTTTGTGATGATCTTAAATTCTTATTTTATTGGTCATTTTAATCTTTTTTTGTTTAGTGTTGTTAAAAAACTCATGAAATGATTGCGTGACAAGCACGTTTTGTGTTTACGAAGGAAAATATTCATAAAAAGGCAAGAATAACCTTATTCATATCAACTAAAAAATAAAAATATATATTAAAGAGAGAAAGATGAATTAAAAATCAGACCCAGTCACCCAGCCCCCCTTTCTCGTCCCCTTCCTCTTTCCCACTGGTCCAACGCCGGTGGTAGGCACTGGCCGTCTCTCCTTCCCTCCCCCCCAGATCCGACACCAGAGACTGAAAGACCGTCTTTCTCTCTAGCCCTTCCCTCCTCTCCCCTCCCTGCCTCCCCCCTAACAGATCTGACGTTGGACACCCCTACCACCCTTCCCCAAGATTCGACACCGGAGACTGTTCTTGTCTTTTCCATCGCTAGGCCCCCACCTTCTCCGATAAGCACAAACTCCACCCCCCCCCCCCCCCAACCATGCCGAAGGCCATAATCTCCCAGATTGCCGTCACTTGGGAGCTCCCTTGGCCACCCCCAGATCCTTGAGTCTCCTTGTGCGGACGCCGAAGGAGAGAGAGGGGAGAAAGGAAAGACAAATTCTAAGTTTTTTCTTTAAAATTTTTGTTCATGAGTTTTTTTGTTAAACTAAATTTATTAGTAGATTACTGAAGTATCTTTTCATATTACGTCACATATCTTGCATATTATGCATTTTATTATAAATTTAACGTTTTTTAACGGAAATAATTAAAATGGTGAAGAAAGAGTAGTTTATGATAAATAAAAAAAAATCAAATTATCATTTTTTTTAAGAATTTAGGAACTATTTAAGTCAATTATTTATTTTTTATCTCCATGATAATTTCCTGTCTTTTCTGTAGACCAGCAGTGTGCTTGCTTTTCAAACTAGGAACCGACTTCTAGTTTATGACTAAATCTATCGTCCGTCCAAAATTTCAAGGCGAATATAGTAATTACGATCGACTTTCAGTTTGAGGATAAAACCGCAAATCGTTTACCATCTAAAGCTTGTTGTCGCTACGGCTCTATTATCATATAGTGTAAGAGCGGAAAATTGTTTAGACTGTGAATTACTTTCGAATGCTTTATGTACCGTCCCCAATAGTTTAAGAGAGATTTAAAAAAAAAAAAAAAAAAAAAAAGGTTTATAAGCACCCGTTTTATTAATTGAGGGGAAAAAAAAAACCTATCAGATTTTGAATTCTTGCCTAAAATCTTTAATATACTTTTCATTTGTTCAACTGCATCTTGAAACAATTACCATGCTGTCAAAATTTCAACGACCTTCGACAAAATGGCATGTGGCTTACCGTCTAAGTACCCGTTTGGTACATTAGTTCATTTCCGTTCAAACCAAAATTTTTTTTGTCTTTTCTCAAAAGGTTTTTGTCTTTTTCCCAAAAAGTTTTTTGTCTTTTCTGAAAATTCAAAAAAATTTACTATTACAACTAAAATATTTCAACTCAAACTAGCGAACTAAACGGGCCCTAAAGCTTTCCGTTCGTTCTGGCCATAGAACATGACGTTTCTGTCGTTTTTTTTCAAGACACATGATATCGTGTTTCCCATTGAGCCTACCATAACCACTTAAGAATGTGTGTTGTCGTTTATGATCCCACGTAGTTGTTTAGTTCAAATCTATTTTGCATGCCTTTTAAATGTCGTTTTCAGAATTCGATGTCATTTCTTCTTAAAAATTGATGTCGTTTATCCATAAATGACATGTAGTTTAACTCTTCAAATTCGACATGTCGTTTGCCTTTTGGAAAAGAAGGTGGCAATTAGAAAAAACGACATGTAGTTTTCTTTTATCCTATAAAAGGTCATGTCGTCTTGTTTATGTTCTGTGTGAACATACACATATATATGTATATATATATGTCTTCTGTATGCATGTATGTACAATATATATACATATAGGAAAATTAGATTGGCCGGTGGCCTTTTTTAATTACCGAATCTAATAGGTTACTCAACTTTTTTTTATTGACGAAAATGACCGTTTGTCATTTTTTATATTTGATCAATCAGTAATTAACTATGAAATTTAATGATTTATGTTTTAGTTAATCAGTAATTAACCGTAGGTCATCGCTCAATCATTGGTTACTACTATGTGGTCAATCAGTGATTTGACCATTTAAAAAAATTGATTAACCATTTTAGAAAAAATGTGTTATCTAATTTTTAAAAACTTTGATTTTTTTATTAAAAAACTTCTTAAAAAAAGGTTATTTAGCTCTAAATCCCATATATATATAGAGAGAGAGAGGGAAATAGAGGAAGAAAATATTAATGGGGAAAATGAAGAAAAAAGAGGAGTAAATTGCGTGGGCTAATAATAACGCCCATGTATTTTTAAGGGTTCTTTTGGTGTTTTAGTTTAACTTTAATTAAACTATACCTTTTTATCTTAGTTTTTATCTTTTTATGAAAAGTTAACAAAATTTATAACTAGTTTTTTTAAAAATCAACCAACTCCAACTTAAAAATTTCATCTCTAACTGGTAAACCAAACGTAAGAATGTTGGGTGTTGTAAGCACCTGCGTTTTGGTTTACAACTGTTTCAAACTTTCACGGTATTGAAAAAAGGCAAAGCTTTTTTTCTATGTGCTTTTAGGCTCAACAACAGCCTCTACAGACTACAAATGTCTGTTATCATCCACCATCTTCAATTATTTCCCCTTGTTTTCCGTTGTGCAGGTGGTTCCTCCCTCATGATCATCTCTGCTAAGTAAAACCTGTAGGCATTTAACAATTATATTATTGACAAGCTAGGTCCAACATTCCCAGCCATGCCCACAAGCCTAAGGCTGGCAATTTGGGTCATAACATGACAACATGACATAAACTTGACACAAAAAAAAAAATTACAGGTTAGGATTGGGAAAAAAGAGTGCAGGTTGGTTTTGGGTCGAACCTGCATGACATGATAAAAAAATGAGTTGAATTCGAGTCAATTCGATGTACACGAAATCAACCCGCAATGACCCGATCAAAATTTTTGTACAGTTCAGGTTAACTTGGTGGTGGTCTTTTGGATGAATTAATTGTGAGTTTTTATAGTTTAGTGTTTTGGAATGATGTTTTGTGATGAACTAATAGTGGATTTATATGATTTTGTTTTTTATATTGATATTATGTGATGATATATTGCTTAATTTGCTTAATATGGATCTTAATTGTATATTAAAATATATATTTTTTAATTTTTTTCCTTATTTTGGGCTTGTTGCAGGTCACAAGTCAATGGGTCATGTTGTGTTAATCAACCCAAAATAGTGAGTTGGTAGGTTAGTCAGGTTGGATTGAGTCAAGTTAGTGTTGAGATTTTTTTTAACCCAACAGGTCATGGATTAGATCCGTGCTAGAATTTTGACAATTCATGTTGCCTTCAACCCAATACAAACCCAACCTGTTTACATAAATTGTCAGTCCTGCGCAAGCCTCCAGGAGAGAAACTGATCAAGAAGAAAACTAATATAATACTTAATCAGTTTAGACATATTTGCTATATATATATATATAATTGTATATTATTCAAAACTGACATATATAACTGTTTTTTTATTGGGAAGCACTACACCCATCAGCCTCAATTTTTTTTACGCTTGTCAAGTTTTGAATCTTCAATTTACCGGCCCTAAAATCCTTAATC
>CM046377.1:39317896-39370565 GCA_025413485.1 Ficus microcarpa | reverse complement strand
AAAACCTTGGACGAAACTTTTTAACCATGTTAAAAAATCAGGACAAAACTCCCGTATAAACTCAAAAAAAAAAAAAAAAAAACTTCAAAGAAACTAATTATTCTCTCTTTTAATTGCGTAATAGATAATAGATAGATTAGATATATGTATACACACACTGAGATAAAAAGCTAAATAATGTTTTTTCTTTTGAAAAAAAGAAAAAAAAAAAACAATCACCTAAATTTGAAATTTAAGTTGATAATTTTCTCTTTTCAAAAAAAAAAAAAATGATAAACATGTCCACCATCGAAGTAATGTAAAAAGTCCAACTCTAATTCATTCTGGTAAGTCAACTTAAATAAAGAATGATCGAGTCAATTCTAAAGTGTAAAACACACCGAGGGTCTCCTTTGCGTCCCCCATTTCGCACGCCCAAAAATAAAAAAATATAAAAAAAAAAACAACAAAGAAACTAAGTCTCTGTTTAGTAAGTTAGTTGAAAATGAAATTTTTTAGTTGGAATTAATTGACTTTTTTAAAATTAATTATAATTTTTTTAACTTTTTAAAAAAATATAAAATATAAAATAAAAAAGTACAGTTTAGTTATGGTTAAATTTAAATACCAAATGGAGGCTAAGAAAGAAACACGCTATTCACTCTTTTATCTCACTAGTCGCTCTCCTTTTTCCCCCCTTTAAAAGTAAAAAAAAAAAAAAAAAAGGCGTAATGGAGGCTAAAGAGATGCTTTAAGTACGAGTTAATTAATTATCAGCAAAAAAAAAAGTAAGTGTTTTTTTTAGCTAAAGAAAAAAAAAGTAAGAGTTAATTTATTGCAAGTTACGTTTTGTATTTTGGTACTTGGAAAAAATTATAAGAGTAAAATTATGATTCTAATTTTTCCTTCTTTATTGTGTCACATTTTATCTTAATTTTAGTCAAAAATATAGAAATTAAAATAATAGTAAGAAGAGAGGAGAAACAAACACATAAATATTTAACGTGAACGTGTTTTCCACGGATTACACTTTATTACTGAGGAACATTATGAAAAAGCTCTAAAATAAACACAAGTTTATAATATACAAAATTGAGTAATATCGATAAATCTCTTAAAATTAAGATTATTTTAAATTACAATAATCACAAATAAATGAAAAGTCCCTGACTAAGACAAGTAAATACAAAATAATGACTCTTGCTATTAACTTTTCTGATAGTAAATACATAAAACAAACGCCTTCACACTGAAAAAATAAATACTTACACTCAAGCAGTATAAAGATATAATCATGATTCACGAATCACGTTATTATACGTTTGTTTTCAAATTAAAAAAAAAAAAGTTAGACATATATAAATGAGAGAAATTAACAGAAGAGAGCAGCTCATAATTGACTTCCCAATCACAATCCAAATCAAATTCTCATTAGGAATGTGTGTTATTTACACTAACCTCAACCAAAAAAAAAAAAAAAAAAAAAAGGTAAATAAGAAGTTGATTTTTTGAAAAAGAAATCCTGATGAAGTTAGGAAAACCGTATAAAAAGTGTCCAACTTAAACTAGGAAAGAACTTACATAAAGCTCAACCAAGACGAGTTCTGGTCACATTTTATTTATTTTTTGGATAATTAATAGTTTAGTCTCCTATTTACGGTAGTTGATTCCAACTTCTTTTTGAACTCGACAGGGCTAAATCGGTAATTTCACTATTCAGGCTTTCAGCTGCCTATAAGTTCACGAGAGCGACTGCCAGGCTCACTCACACACGCACCAAGTCTTCATTCCACTCCTCCTTCTCTCTGAACAACAATCACAAATTTTCCAACCCCGACCGCGTTTTCCCTCACTTTCCCTCTCTTTTTCGTGGCAACCAAACAGTAGTAAATTAAGCTAGTTTTCTTCTTCTTCTTCAAAAATATGGCCGAGCAGATTAGCGGTCACGGTAAGAAGAAGACGAAAGGAGTCGTGGTCCGAGACAATATTGTCTCGATCTGCATCGTGGCGATGATCGTCGTCGTTTATGTGGCCGACTTTGGGATTTTCAGTTCTCCGACGATGACTAATGGTATTAATTCAGAGCTGAAACTGACGATTTCTGCGCCTCTGAATAATCTTCAGAGCGAAGAAGTTCTTAGCTCTGATCATAATGTCCAAGCCGCTAGTTCTGTTAAATCTAGCTCCGGAATTTACGCCAGACTTTCCAAACACCAAACCGTAGCAGTAATAATAACTCTCACTCGATCCTCCATTTTTTTAAAAAAAATTACTGCATACTTATCCTTTTTTTTTTTTTTTTTTAAGTTCAATCTGTGGAAGTATATTTATATATAAATACTGAATATATATATGTGTGTGTGTGTGTACTGATCGATGGATGGAATATGGTATAATTTGCAGAGAAAAATCGGGAATATAGGGAGAGAAAAGATCGAGAGAGGACTGGCCGCAGCGAGAGCTGCGATTTACAAAGCAGCTAGGAGTGGAAACTTCTCGTCACTGACCAACGACACGGATTACGTTCCCGACCCAAGGGTGTACCATAACCCCGGCGCATTCTATCAGTAAGCACGCACTTCGTTCGTCACATATATATACATATATATATATAGCTATATATATATTTATATTGCCTTTTTCCTTTAACATATAATTGGAATATTAAAATAAATGGAAGTTTAATTTTTAGTTTGTTATAGTTAAAGGACTCTCTGACTATTTCATTTATTTATTTAATTTTGTGGAAGACGAATTTATAATTTGTAGCCTGTAAGTCATCGCCAGCATAAAACCTTTTTTCTTTTTTTCCCTTTTTTTTTTTTTTTTTTTTTTTTTTTTTTTTTTTTTAACTTGATGTTGTTTCTCATGAGAGAATTTCTTCTAAGTAACGCTAAGATGCGCACTCACTTAATCCCCTCAGAGAACGCACTCAATTGCTGCTGAAAAAGTGGCCTCACAGTGTATAGTTTGGGGCACTAAAAAGTCCATAAACAATAATATTTCATCCATGGGAGACTTTAATTTTTAATTTTTTAATATTATACTTGTGGAAGTTATAATTAGTTGGGACCGGTATTTGCTGGTTCAAGAGTAATAAGTTTGAATATTTACCAAAAAAAAAGCGTAATAAGTTTTAATGGAATGCCAGCTTTGACTTACAAAGATACCAAATATTGAGGTCTATTTTTCTTGTGACTTCTAGGCCGGGAGACTACCTATTTATGATTTATATTGACGAGTATTAGCCCTTAAGAAATAGCTGGGGACATTTTTATCCGAGATAATTATATTTTGAGACATGCTATGGATTATTCCAATCTCAATTTTTAAATATCAATTTCTATGATATGTAAATTGTCATTTTCTTATTGAAAAGTTTTTAAAACGTAAAGATTAAGAAAAAATGACAACTGTCACGTAAGTTAGTACTCAAAATTTAAAAATGGAATTGGTAACTGTAGTACTACTCTTAGGGAACATTTATCAAAAATGGTAATACGACTGGAAAAAAGTAAAGCAATAAAAAGAATGATCATTACTTCCCTTTTTAGTGTTTATTAGTTTATTAATGTTAATTTTATTATTATGATTACTAAAATGTCTTTTTATACAATTAAACAACTATTCACATATGGAAACTTATTAAGAATTTAATAAGTAGAAATGTAAGGATTATTGACACTCTCTTTTTTCATTTCCCATGTTACATGGGACCCACTAAACTCTTGTTGCTTGTTTGAAAAAAAAAAAAAAAAAAAAAAAAAAAAAAAACCTCCCTTTAATTCACTTTTTTTCTTTCAATGCCAAAGTAAACATGTCCTTATATTAAGACACGAGTACCATAATAGTAGGCATGATTTGTGAATTTGTTACCAACAGATAATATAAATACACACACACACACTAAAGGCTTAATTAAGGTTTAATTTAACAACGATGTTAAATAAATTAATTAATGCAGGAGCTATAGGGAGATGGAGAGAAGATTCAAGGTGTATGTGTACTCGGAAGGGGACCTACCAATAGCACATGACGGGCCATGCAAGAACATATACTCGATAGAAGGAAGGTTCATACACGAGATGGAACAAGGGCCAGGTAGATTCAGGACGACAGAAGGCGAAAGCGCTCACGTTTACTTCATGCCCTTCAGCGTTACCTGGATGGTTAAATACCTCTACAAGCCAAATTCCAACGACCAGAATCCTCTCAGGCGTTATGTTGCCGATTACGTTAATCTCATCTCTGGCAGATATCCCTTTTGGAATAGAACCAATGGTGCTGACCACTTCATGGTTGCCTGTCATGATTGGGTGAGTTCTCTCTCTCTCTCTATATATATATACATAGATATATTTGTACGTATATATCTTTCAGTCTCTTTTTTTCTTTCTTTGTAATTTCCCTCTCAAACTTTTTCGTTATACTTTACGTTCACAACTTTTTGGCATGCTTGGGTTGCATTTGTAGTGCTGTTTTCTGTAGTCATATATCCAACTTTTAAAGCTTCTACATATTTCACTTCTCACGATAAGGTGAGTAGAGAAAGGGATTAATGCCAACTTAATAAGGACTTTTAAAATTGATGGATTTGGTTTATATACTTCACAAGTGGAATTAATGTTGTTACACTTTTCTTTATTTATTTTTTTAACATTAAAAAAAAAAGAGAGAGAGAGAGAGAGAGACAACCTATCTGTTTATAACTCAAAACTATGGGTGCCATTTTTCAAAATATAAATACGCCGGATTTCACGCATGCAAACATTTAAAGCACGTACATAGACATACATAAATGCATATATATAATAAAGGATATTATGTTGTTTGGTATCCAAATCCGAAATATTAAGAGTCCAACTAAAAAGTTAAACCAATTCAGAACCTTGGATTCCATTAAGCGACTATTTCTTGTGCCTTCCATCCATTGGAGTTTTATTTAATACAATTTCACCACTGCAAATTTTGTATTTTTCTCATTTTGTCCCCACTAAAAATTGGCCATAACCATATACGTTCATTTAAAATTTTTCGGATTATATATACGTCCCTACTAACAAACCAACATAATAAGCTCGTTATACCTCTTCTTGATAATTTGAATCACCTTCTAATTCAATTTCACACAAAATTGCAGGGGCCTCATGCATCAGAAGGCAACCCCTTCGTGTACAAAAACTCCATCCGGGTCCTCTGCAATGCCAACTCCACCGAAGGCTTCAACCCTCAGAAGGACGTCACCCTCCCGGAAATCCACCTCTTCACCGGAGACACTCCCGAAGAACTCGTCACCCCGCCGCCATTCGACGCTCCCCGCAAATACCTCGGCTTCTTTGCTGGTGGGCTCCACGGCCCTATCCGGCCCGTCCTCCTCAAACACTGGAAGGGCCGTGACAAGGACCTCCCAGTGTACGAATACCTCCCCAAAGACCTGAACCAGACGTACCACTCCTTCATGCTCAACTCCAAGTTTTGCCTCTGCCCTAGCGGCTACGAGGTGGCCAGCCCTAGAGTGGTCGAGGCCATTTACGCCGAGTGTGTGCCGGTGATCTTGTCGGAGAATTATGTTCTTCCGTTCAGTGATGTCCTGAAGTGGGACGCGTTTTCGATCAAGGTCGAGGTCTCGGACATTCCGAGGTTGAAGGAGATTCTGAGTGCAGTTCCCGAGGAGAAGTACAGGATGCTTAAAGAAGGCCTGCAAGTGGTCAGAAAGCATTTCGAGTTGAACCAGCCTGCTAAGAGATTTGACGTCTTTCACATGTTGTTGCATTCCATTTGGCTTAGGAGGCTTAATTTTAGAGTTGTGCACAGCGCATAGATATAGTTTTCTTTCTTTCTTTTTTTCTTTTTTAATTTTTTTCAATTATTATTATTATTATTTTTTACTTTTAAACAATTATACATAGTTGAGAGAATGTAGAGAAAATTGGTAAATAAGTTATGTAGTGCGCGTGTAATTATTCTCTGCGCACTAATTTCCACTCGATGGCTGCAGAAAAAAGAAAAAAAATAATAAAAGCGGTGTTTTCGACTAAGTGTGCAAAATAATTTTCTTTTTTGTGAGGGGACACAATGCGTGGGTAAACTGACATCAATATAATGATACCAGCAAATAATAATTGGCAATAGTGATTGGACAAATAACAAAATGGAGGTAAGAAAGAAAAATAATAATAATGTGTAAAGTCCTAAAGATTTGTCTCCTACTACTTTCCTTCTGATAAAATTATATACATTTTGAAGAAAGCTAGTAATTTTGTTTTACATAAACAAACATTATAATTATAGATTCTGTAAAGATGTCAGAATTGATATGACAAACAGTTCTTATATTATACACAAAATCCAGCATTGATGATGCTAATTAAAAATATGGAGGTTTTTTTTTAATTAATCAAAACATGTAATTAATTCTCCACAAGGCACAAGGAAAATAAAATTAAGCTCCCAAAATAAAATAATGAATTTATATTTCGATCCTAGAACTACAGATCTAAAGATTCCTTAGTATGCAGAATATGTTTTATAGGGATAGAGAGGAAATACCGAATGATGATCTTGAGTCTTGACTGGTCAACTTATAATTCCCTCTTCGTGCACTGTTACCGTATCTATATATATATATATATATATATAAAAGGTCGCAAGGGTACCTTTAAAAAAAAAAAAAAGAGTAGGATTTATACGAAGGGTTAACTTATGTTTTTGGAGCTAAGGAAGGGTTACTTGAATGTATTCAGAGAGTGTGGCAAATAAGTTGCGAATCACGTTAAAAGGTCTCCAATATAAAGTGTCATACCAATATTAATTTTCCGTATTTAGGTGAAAAAAACTGAAATTCAATGGAATATTATATTTCATGTTGCATTTGTTAAATACTAAATTTAGCGATATATTTACATGAAATATAATAAAATTCAACTTTGTATTTAATTGTTATTAGTTAATGTCTAGATTTTATTCCTTCATTACAATATTGTCTTTTTAAATTATATAAATGTTAAAAATTTACCTTTACGAATTTTAAAACTTTAACAATAATAGAAAAATATGTAGATATAATACAAAAACAACATTATGCATTGATACAATTAAGATAACATTTTAAATATATTATTTTCATAATTTTAATAATAAATATAGTATTGACATTGATAAATATACATATATATGTATGCAGGGAGTGGATCAATGGTCTACTACGTACAAGCATATGCTGAGTTAGATACTTTTTTTTGGTAAATTGAAGAGGTAGATACTTACTACTTACTAGTTCCTACGTACATGGTCACATTGTCTGTTATTTCCATACAATTAATTAAATGAACAGTTCACGCTCAATTACTACAAGAGATTTGAACTCAGATTAGATAAAGGAAGCGGAAATTGGCATTTTTATCACGCAATATCCTATTTTACTTGTTAATAATTTACCATATCTTTAAGACATTTTTTATTCCTTTAACAAAATTAATAACTATTAACGCAGTTAATTTACTTTTCTCTTGGGGGTAATCCGTCGTTTACTTCTGTTGATAATGACTTTCTATTGCTACATATTAAATCTAAAAACAAGATCACGAGAGGGAAAATTAAAACGCAATTAATGTACACAAGAATCCTAATTCTCATCGTTAAGGCATCAAATTTCTAGAGCCTCACGTTAAGCCTCCTAAGCCAAATCGAGTGCATCATCATATACGTAAGATCGTAGGGCTTCGCCGGCCGATTGAGCACAAAATGTCGTTGCACTTGAATAACTCTCCTTTGCATCTCCAAATAGTCGGCCTCCGAAATCCCTTCCAAGATCGTCTTTAACTCTGGTATCTTTTTGAATGGAACTTGTATCGAAAACTTGCTCCAATCAAGAACATCGCTGAATGGCAGCACATAGGAAGGAGAGATCACCACCGGAACACAGCCCGCGTATATAGCCTCCACGATTCTAGGGCTAGCGACTTCAAACCCACTAGGGCACAAGCAAAACTTACTTCTACCCATCAACTCATTGTAATTTAGGGTTTTGGGGAGGTATTCATGGACTTGAATCTCGTTGTCCTTTTCTTTCCAATAATTGAATAGTTCTTCTCTCACAAAACCGTGTGGTCCACCGGCAAAAAAGGCTAGTATCGAGCGGTTATTAGGAGGCTGGATGAATCCGGAATCAGGCAAGCCTGAAACCCCTTTACGTAGGTTGATTTCGGGTAAGGAGACGTCCTGGAATGGTTGGAAACCATCTGAAGAGTTGGCATTGCAGAGTACTCTAATGAAGTTCTTGAAAAGGTCAGGGTGAGCTCTTGAAATATCTGGGGCCTGAAGTTATAGGTAATTAACAAGAGTATAAATTGGTCATAAAGCAATTTCATAAAGAACAACACGAGGAATTACGACCACTAATTTTTGACCAATCACGCATTTACATATCAATTTCAAGAGTCATGTATCATTACGCAACAGAAATATCATTTAATTTTGCATACTAGTTTTACTTCATGAAAAACAAAAACCTGTTAAAATTGCAAACCTATTATGCCAAATAGTATGCACCTATTTAGTAGAGCTTTTGTTTTAGTTAATAAAAAAAATAAAAGTAAAAGCTATGATTTTTTAGTAAGAATTTGGAAATCACATTTTTAAAAGAGTTTTGGAAGTCAAAATGATTTTAAAGTTTTCTAATAAAAATGTTTAAATTAAGTTTAAAATATTTGCCTTAAGCTTGAAAGCCTCTTGAAGAGCTTTTACCAAAAATTATATATATATATATTTTTGCTTTAATAGGAAACTTTTCTAGACACTAGAAGTTTTTATGACATATCACATAAATACTTTCAGAATAGCTTTAGGACTCGTGAAGTCAAAAAAAGCTTTTAGAAAACTATGTTAAACAGACATTTGCTAATCCTAGAGAGAAATTGAGCAAGAAGGGAAGAAGAAATCTACGTACCCAATCATGACAAGAAACTAGAAAATGGTCAGCTCCTTCAGTTCTATTCCAGTAGGGGTACTTGTTGGAAACGGTGCCAATATAATCTTCAACAACAGCTTGAAGCATTGCCCGGTCGTAAGTACGGTAGGGCCTGTAGACGTACTGTATGACAAAAACGACACTAATAGGGATGTAAAACGCAAGAGCCTCGCTGGGGTCCTTGGCTAAAAAAGGGCTTGTCTCGGTTTGTAACTCATTCATGAAAACTCCTTCCGTGGAGTATATGTCGTTCATCGGTGCCATGTGAAAGAGTGGTATTTCTCCTTCCTTGTAAACCCACACTTTGAATCTCTTCTCCATCTCAATATGGCTCCTGATCATTTCAGAACGTATGCATATTAGAATTTTACTTCAAAAGATGTTTATCATATCAAAAAGATAAATATATATGTGTGTGTATTTTACTGTATGAAACTTATAGTTTTTGCTTATTTTACATTCAGATTCCGAATCTATGAGCTCTTATTCAAACCCCTCCTTGCCTACCTGTTTAGCCAGTCCCAACGGAAACTAAAGTTACATCACATATAATTTTGCTTATTTCATATTTAGATTTTAAATCTAGAAAGTCCTAGTCAAATCCCTCATTTTCTGTTTGCTGAACTAGTCCTAACAGAAACTAATAGTACATTACATATAATTTTCGCTTATTTAACATTTAGATTTAAAATTTAGTAGCACCTAGATAAACTTGTTCTCTCCTATCCGTTGAGTTTGTCTGAATGAGAACTAACATTACATCATCCGGTGTAACTTAAAATTTGTCTATCAAATCAATATGGGTCACTCGTTCAGTATCAAAACTAATAAATTACAAATTATTCACCTATTTAGTAAACATTGATTAATCCTACAACATGCTTGAGGACTAGGGCTTTATATCCTTAATTAAATGCCCTATTATGTCATAGGGGGACCATCTTTAAGTCAAGCACATATATACTTGGCCAAGGGTATTGGGTATAAATGAGTTCAAGGGATTGTGACATATCTCTAGTTTCATACCTAACAACAGAACTAAGTCCACAAACCAAGTACAAAACCATCCCCAATGCCAAAAAGGTACAGAATTAATGAAATTAACAAACTTTATCCATCAAGTCTTCTGTTATATATACACGCACCCTGTGTGTGTGTATATATATATGTATATAATATCAATTAAAAAAAAAAATTGGTCCAAAATGGGGTCTGTGTGAAATTGGGGGTAAGGAGGTGTAGGCACAAAAAAGGCTTACCCATTAACTGTGCATATGTTGCACCCACTCCACACCACCATGATACCATGCTACATTTGCTATATAGACTCTATAAATGTAGACTTGTACCAATTTGTCCAAAAGTCTCCATCTTGATAACCTTGGGAACACCCAATTTTGTGGTATGTACATGATTTTTTAACCTCTTTATTTTCAAGTACTTTTTTTTTTTTTTTTGGATAAGTAATAAGCTGGGCTTGTATTTGGCCGGTAAGTGCTGAACGTAATCTGTAATTACTTGGACCTAAAAAGTGTTCAGTCTTATTCCCTACTTTATTTGTTGGGCAAAACCTGAATTTAAACTTCAGGTCATCATTAATCTATAAAACTGGGTTTTTCCTTATTTTTAAATTATTCAAAAAAATTTTAAAAATAAAACATAAAAAAATCTTCCATGTAATATTCAAGCAAACACTCCAGCTGATCAAAACTCTTAGCTAATATTATATATACACCAATTCAAAGACTAGAAACAACTCCAAGCTAGAAAAAATAAAATAAAATAAAAAAGAATTGAGATAGAAGTAGATGAGGAAAAGATCTTAACTGATGAAAAGAATAAGGGTTGAGGTAAATTGTTCCTCTTGGGATAAAATTCTCCGCTTTGTAGGATGTGTAGGTTCTTGTTCGAGCTGCTTCTTTAATTGCTGATCTAGCTCTCGCCAACCCCTCTTCAATTCTCTCATAATTATCTTCATTTTTCCTCTTTGTCACCTACATTAAAAAATTAACAAAAAAAATACAATAGTCCCAAAAATTTTTTTTTTCAAATACGAACTTAAATCTTCTCAAGAATGTTATTTTAACACTGATCCAGAAAATTGAGCCAATGATCACGATATATATATATATATATATGTATGTATAAAACTTACAATGTTTGAAACACTACTGGTCTGGTTCTCTTGCTGATGATCATCCAAAAACTCGGTGCGGTTCACGTTTGATTCACCATAGAAAAAACCGTTCTTCGATATGTCTATGTTCGCATAGAAGATTGGGGTGTGGTTGTAAGGTGAGAAAGGAAGAAAGTTATAGAAATTGACATGGTAATTCACGAAAGAAGAAAAAAGGAGGATCAGAAAGAGAGAAGGGTAGAGTAGAAAGGGGCTGGTGCAACTCTTGTTTTCACTCATGTCTAAGATTTTCTTCTTCTTCTTCTTCTTCTTTTTTTTTTTTTTTTTCTTTTCTTTTTTCACTGCACATATACAATATATATATATATATATAGTTTTTGCTGTGAAAGAAGTTTAATGCTTTCGTTAGGTTTTTATAATATTAATAATGGGAGTGAAAGAATGTACAAGTTTGAGTGAAACTGGGACTCCTTTGGAAACGGTCAGATTCTTATAAGTACTTGAACTAGTTATTATTTCAAGCAGATTTTGTTTCTGACTTGGATTTCTACATCCAATGCCGGCTTACGGGTTTAAAACCGAGACTTCCTTATTATTAGGAAATTCTTAACTAATTATATTCATAAAAGTTTCAAAAAATTAAGTTAATTATATTTAATGTTTTTTTATTTTCTAGTTTTTGGATAATTAAGTTAAATTAAGTTAAATTCTCGAAACTAATACATATCCAAGGATTTTTCCTATATATTTTTTCCCTTTTGTTTTTTATTTTTTGAAGTTATATTTTTGCCCTTTTATGTTAAAACTAAATATGTATTTTTAAAATATATTATTTAAAAAATGTAAGCTGAGATATACATCTACCATATCGCGTGATGCACAGTAATCTCATCTCCTACTTCTTTTTGTTTCAAGAAAACTACTATATATATTTTATTTTTATTCTATATCTTTCAAATAATAAATTCTTTATCAAAAACCTACTCTATTGCTTTCAAGATTTTTGTCGTTTGTTAAGGAGCAAAAAAAAAAAAATTTTTTTTGTCGTTTTTTGATGTTGTGTTCGATATGATGTCGTTTCTAAGGCAGCTTTCGATTTCGTGTTCTAGTGACTTATTGTAGTTTGTTGATGTCAGCGTTTCTGTCTCTATTTATTTTTGTCGTTTTCTTGTCTTTTTAAATCTTTGTCGTTCGTCGAGGTTCTGTTTCTGTTTAACGTCGTTTCTCGGTGGACGTAGTCTACTTGTTTTATGTCGTCTTTTCTTTTACGCTGCTGTACTGCCGTTTTATGTTGATGTTGTCTTTAGATTGCTGCGTGTTTTCATGTTGCTGTTTTAACTTTTAATGAACCTGATAGGCCACCACTCGAAACTTAAACGACAACACCACAGTTCTCTCCACTGTCATCCCCGAATAGTGATACAAAAATCCAAGAATGAGAAGAAAAACAAACTTTTCTTTTTCGGATAAAAATTATAAAGTTCTACAAGGAGAGAAGAGAGTCCTCATATAATCCAACTCCCGACTGCTTTGTATCACACTACATATTTTCTTGTCACATATATTGACTAATTTAGTGGGAGCAACTCGAAAGCCATGTACAAGGAAGACGTACACCTTACCAACCCACAATTGACCAAAAAAAAAAAATGATAATAATGAAACAAACAATAGAGAACGGAATGGTGATCTTATTAATAAGAGAGGAAACAAAAGGATTTATTGAAAAATCCACAACTAAATTTCTCGTGTGGCAAAATGCTAGTAAGATAGATAAGTTAGCAAAACAAGGGAGTTTAACCACGCAGCTGTTACATATAGTTTGGCTGCAACAGCAAAGCCAGCTGAAAATAAAACACGCTGTCCTGTGAGTCTCTACTCTTTGAGAAGTCCTAGTTTCCCCAACGACGTTCTTATGTCAGTGCTGTTGGCAATGTCGGTCTTAACAACGTTAGGACTGTCGAAAGAAATCACATCTTCCAGAGGATAATTCCTGTTGGCATGGAGTTTCCGAGACCCGCTTCCAACTCCGTTCAATATAACGGTCTTGTGGACCCCACCAGCCAATCCTTCATAGTCGGTGTCGCCGCATTCTCCCACAACCGCCACAACACTGGGCAAGTCCATGCCCCACCGGATATACAGGTACCTGAAAAAGATGAATTAGTCACTTACAATTGTTTTCTGCATGGTGTTAAATAGGAAACACAACACATCTACTTCAACAATCGAAACGATACGATATGTTATTGAGATTAAGGGTTCGTTTGGTTGGTTAGTTTGAGTTAAAATGTTTTAGTTGTAATAGTAAACTTTTTTGAATTTTCAGAAAAGACAAAAAACTTTTTGGGAAAAAGACAAAAAAAAGTACAGTTTGAGTTGAAATGAGATGATGAAACAAACGGATCCTAAGAACTTACCTGAGGGCTTGAGCTCTGGAAGCCAACACGGGGATAACATTCAGTTTTGTACCACTTTGACAGTATATGACATGACACCGAAGAGCCTGAATTCTCATAAGTTTCCTTAGTTCCTTAATGGGAGGGATCTGCACCGGCGTTACAAGAAAAGCGGAGCTAAGACATTTGAGTGAAAAATCAAAAGTATACGTCTTGCTGGTGAGCCAGTGGAGTACCAAAACTGTAAATCAGTAGTGGAGAAGCTTACCAATGATGGGTCTTTCACTTGAAATGCATAACAATGACTGGTTGAACCCGATTCATCTTGTGAAACAATTTCTCCTCCATTTTTATCATTGATAGAAGAAGCCCAGCGAACCAAAGTCTTCCTCAAACCTTCTCCGCCCCATCGGTATTCAGTGTGTGAACGGTAGTCCAAGTCTACGACAAAGGGAAGTCCGGAAGGACTGTCGTCAGGGTTTGAAGATGGATAGTAGATCTCACTACCGCTGTTGCAAACAAAAGCATCAAAATCTGACGGGCTTAAACCTCCTGAGGTCAGAATGGAATGAATTTCAGATATAGAAAAGGATGTTGACAATATGAGTCCAATGGATCCTGTATCTCTGGCCTTCCCTACTGCCTCATTGACCTTTTCGATGATTTCAAGAAACTCCGAGGTTGTATCAGTATCAGCTGAAATTACGAATATATGCTTCCTCCTCCTGAATGCTGGAAATTTATTGGCACCAGCACTGGATCTTCCCTCTCTGTGGACACAGACTTCTGGGAGCCTCCCAACATGCCCTTAGATAGTGTCAAGTGGGCATTCTCTATCCTGTTCTTTCCATCAGAATCACCCTCTTCAGCATCCAAAGAGTTATCAACTATACCGCTCCCTTCATTTTTCTCACCATCCAATGAAAGCTTCAAGTTGAGAGAGAGATCTTGAATGTCTCTCAGGGAATCACTAGGTGAGTCTGATTGCAAATTGTCATATTCAGCATCACTTATTTGCCACTGAGGTTGTCTTTGTTTGCAAGTCGCTAATCGGGATAAGTACGTCCTACAATGCTCGGGCCACGAGAAGAGGTGAATGTTTTTAAGCCCATTTTGCCGACATCTTGCCCACAGATGCTTATCTGAAACAAGCTTCAGAAGAGCGTCAGCAATTGCTTGTTGATCATGGGGGTCCACCAGTAGACCATTGTCAAGGACCTGTAAGAAGAAGCTACTAAGAAACACCACTCCATGACAAGTGCCATAAATAAATATAAGATTATACTTAGAAGAAAATAATAGGTCGGGAGAGGGGGGGGGGAGGAGCGCACCCTGTGAATATCCACGGGACCTCCATTTTTTGTGGCAACAGTAGGTAAACCATAAGCTGCAGCCTGTATTTGGAAAAAAAAAAAAAAAAAAAAAAAAAAAAAAGGAGCTCACGTTGGAGTTGACCTAAATTGATATCTGATACTTAAGGATTGGTACAAGGGAAGTTCGAAACAAGCACCTCAATTAAAGTAAGCCCAAATGGCTCGATGAAAGCCGGATTGATGAAGACACCCTACAAAAGAAGAGTTCGTATGAATAAGAAGATGAATTACATGCGTACTAGAAATGAGAAGTGAACCCAAAAACTGGATTCATGAAATCCCTACCAAAAAAACTGATTGAAATGAGAAGTCCAATAACATGTGCACTTGAAATGGAAAGCCCAAATTGAAATTGAAGGCTGTATTCTTGAAAAGACCTTGCATAAGTATAACCCATATACCTTTGTTTTTGCTGCTAGACGATAGATGTCAGGAACATCAGACTGTTTATGATGTTTCGGATATGCTACTTGGCCATACAGATCATACTTGTCAATCAGCTTAAGAATTGAAAGAAGCACAGAAGCATTTGTGCCTGGCATTTCATCAATATCGTCACGGTTTCCCATTATTAGTGTCTGCATCAACAGAAAAAGGGAAAAATTATGAGGAACTACATATGAAGATATTTGTAAACGGAAAAAAAAAATGACGAAGTGTATTTTATTGGTCTCCGAATTCAAAATATTATACACCATTAAGGTCAAAAGATACTTACAAGATTAGCAAGCTCTCTCAATGGGCGACACCCTCCAAATGCCTTGACTAGAGTTGTAATATTCTTTTTAGGGTCTGGCCTTGCCAGTGCAAGTATCATTGGCTTGCGTGGATTGGAAAAGAAACGGATAATCTGCCAATTGAAATTCATTTGTAAAGCATTTCCAAATTCATTTGTACAGCATTATAACGATAAATCTACTGCTGCAAAAGAGTGCATCTCTTATTATTTGTTACGACAGAACAATCAGAGGAACATGGCAAACCTATATGGCTCTGACTATAAAAGAAGCATAGAATAGAACAAATAGTTAATAACCTCTTGAAAAATTGGCGGATTAGGAGTAGCAGAATGATCTTCGTTTCTTTCCACTTCACCGTCTATATCCCCATGATCATGTGGGACAATATGATGAAATTCCATTCCAGGAGGAATTACCTAACAGAAAGACAATTTTAAAAAGAAAAATACATCATATTAAAATGGGTAATCTTACGATTACAATTTGAAAATTAATGAGTTTCCTCTTCCCTGTTACTGGAAACTATGAAACATGATTTAAAGCAAAGATAATATGCAGAGTGTATCTTGATACTTACAATCATGCGAGGCATGAATCTGCCATGACAGCTAACACCCCTTTTGATTCTTGCTCTCAATTTGCGTTCCAGTATCGGATCAAAGCCGTCATACAAGCGCCATTGCTCTTCTATCTCCTGTCTAGTGCTGGTTATAACAATTTCAGAGGCATCAAGGGATAGCTCCTCAGCTTCAATCCGTCGCATAATTTTGTACGTCGTATTTATTTCCTCTCTTGATTGACGCCCTTGCTTTAAAAGTTGTTCAAGCTTATCTCTTCCAAGTGAATGGCCAGTAAAAAGCATCGGCACATTTAAAGCTCCAGAGAGAAGAGCCGGCAGAGTCACCAGCATCTGCATAGTGTCCATGGATTGCTATAGGCCAAACTGGTTGTCCGCCACCAATTTGCTCGCCGAGAACTCTGGACATTTGCATAATGTGGTTTATTGCACGATCAACAAATTCAGGAATGTGAGGCCAAAGAAGCTCTTTCGCTATATATTTATCCTTTGGGCCGAATGGTATCCGAATGATGTAAGCCCCGCTACTCTCCCCGAGCTTCCTGTGTTGAGTTCTCTGAGGTTCTAGGATTTAGCATCTCTGTTGGCTCACCATAAGTCCAATCCACATCAGGAGCTGATACTTGTCTCGTCAGTAAATCAACTCGATAAACTCCTGGCATTGTGCCCAAGGCCCTGGCAAGTTCTACTACATACTTGACCTGATGACGAAAGAAATTTCAAGATCTAAAATAAGTACTGGAAGTTATAATACAAACGGAGAAGTGGAAAAATCTTATAGAAAAACGTTACCTGACCACCTGTATCAGAATCTCGACCAAGTTCCATGTTCTCACCGCGTATCAAGCCATGAAGACTGCATAAAAATGATTGTTAAAAAGAACTAAGATACAACCATGCATGTTAAGGATCAGCTAAGACATTTTGTATTGAAAGAAACAGAATTATAACTATCTTCGTTTTATGTTAATAAAAGAAATCTAATAAACATAGAACTCTCCTCGAAATTGTGGCTGGTCAGGAAATAAGAGTTCATGCCTTATTAATACGATGTAGAGTTTCTTATCCTTGAGCTGATTAGCCAAGTTTTCCATCACATCAACTGAACCAATTCTTGGCATTCTTCCTTTGGTGCTATCACCTTGACTCAGTTCACTGACCGTATCCCCCTTCTCTCCTTCTGATAAGTCTTCTGACATATCAGCAGTCGCTTCTCTGCGGCCCCTTTCACGCTCAAGACGCCGTTTTGCCGTACGCTGAGCTTCCTCTCCCTCAAGCTGCTCCAAAAAAATATATTAAAAAAGGACAAACAGTGAGAAAAACATCTTAAATCCAAATATATATATGTATATATATTATAAAGCCAAAAAAAAAAAATTACTACGTAAAGAAATTCTTGTTTGTATGCAAAAGATGTCCGAAAAATGGATTTTCAGTTTGTCCTACTTCTAATATGCACCATACTCTGTAAGAAAAACGCCAAAATAAAAAAACAACATATGATATATGAATTGATATTTCAGAACAAGTAGCAGTGAACTCGTTTAAACTATTCCAGTCGCCCAAAAATCTCTTTCCTTTTAGTTTCTGCTGACTGATCGATTAAAAATGAGTAAACTTGGACATAAAAAAAAATCCAACCAAATATCCAAATATATTATTACATTGCAGAACATTCAAACAGGGCATTCTTCACTTCTAAACATGATTTCAAATGAAAAAAAAAAAAAAAAAAGAATCCAAAAACAATTAAAGTCTACGTCTTCCGCCGAAACACGAACTATCATATGAAAAGCAATAACGCCAAAGAATTTCACCCAAAAAAAAAAAACGAAAAACCTGCTTCTTTTTGCGAGCCAAATTCCAAATTCTCCAGCACATGTTCTCCAACCTGGTGTTCCTCTCTTGCGGACTCCTCGTCGCCGCAGCCTTAATTTAAAAAAAAAAAATCGAAATTTAAAAATTAGAAACCAAATTTGAACAAAAAAAGGAAGATCAAACCGATTGAGAAGATGAAACCAAAACAAAACAAAATGAAAAAAGAAAAAGAAAATTGGAAACGTACTCGAACCCAGGAACGGTGGAGATCGGTCTCATCGTAGCCGGTGATGACCTCCTCGACGAAGTAGCGAGTGGGACTGAAATGGCCTCTCTCTCTCAGAAGCAGAGACGATTTCGCGTCGTCGAGATTGGGTCCCGCGTCCAGAATCGCCTCCAGATAGCTGTTCACCCAGTCGTTTCCCGCCATCTCTCTCTCTCTCTCTCACTCTAAAAATATATATATATATTTATAAATGTGTATCACTTTCCCTCTCTTGTGAAGTGGTGATCGTATATTTGAATTGAAGCAGCGAGAAGCGAAGGCTTTACGGGTTTTATAGCGTCGGAGAGACAAAGAAAGAGAGACGAACAGTTATGAAGTGAGGAGCACTACTACGCTACGATACCAATTGACATGACATGAGACTCTCTCACGCCGAGACACGTGCTCTCGGAGAGAATTTTTCTTCCACTCTGCGATTTCTCTGGAACTTCCACAAAAAATATATGCTGATATTTAATTTATAATTTTGATTACAGATGTCATTTAATTACAATTTCACATTTCACTAATTTTATAACATGTATAGTTGAACTCTCACCAAATTTAAAAAAAAAAAAAGTATATTATATAAATGTCGCCTCTAGTTGAATTCATTTCTATGATTCAGTTGCTCATGTTTATATAACATTAGACCCAACCAAGATCACTAAAACTGTTTTCAAAGAAATTAAAAAAATAAATTAATTCACTTCTCTTTTTTAATTCTTTTTCAAAGAAAAAAAAAAAAAAAATAAATAAAGAGCCCTCGATGCATGCCACCTTATTAGGGGTTTTTTTTTTTTTTTTTTTTTAAATAATCCCACCTCTCGTGCCATATTTTACTGCCAAAAGTAGAGTCCTGTGACTTGTGGGGATCTTGGCGAAACAAAAACAAAAACCAAAAAAGAAAGAAAAGAAAGCTAGCAGAGTTGTAGCGTACCAATCAGAAGATCATTAACTAAATTATCATTTCTCAAAAAAAAAAAAAAAAAAAAAAACTCTAAGCACCATGCTTATCATCATTACCCAAAGAAGGAGGAGATTTTGTTATGAATTGTTTTTATCCAACCCACTGTTATTTTTAAAATTATCGTACTATAATTATAAGTAGAAGCATTTTTATGTTGTATTATATATTATCAAAATAAACAATTCACTCACTTATGTCGACATTAGCGAAAAATAATGATAATGGTTTAGTTTGTTGTAATTCTCGTAATAAGAATATTGTAAAGGTTGATCTAGCCTGCTTCGGCAATAAAATGAAATCCAAGCTTCCTTTCAATTAAAGAGAGAGAAAAAAAAAAAGAAATTTTTAAAAAACTCAATCTAACGGTTAAAAAAAAAACTAGCATCATGGACAGAAAAAATCAAAAGTTAGGTTTTTTTTTTATGCCGTCAACTGGACATGCTCAAACAATTTTTATTTTCCCCTCTTTTGCAAATTAAAAATTTTTTTTTATTGAATGTGGCTTCAAATTGCTTTTTTTTTTTTTTTTGTTAATTATTTCGTTTTGTTAAGAATATGTGTAAGAACTTGCTTTGTATTCACGCAAATGTGATACTCGTATTTCCTGTTCTGATTTGATTTCTTCTAATTAACTTTTTCGTTACTTCTTGTTACGTTTCAACTTGCTCATATTTGCTTTATCAGTATTGACCTGATAACTTGAACCAATAACAAATAAATATAAAGAAATAAATAAAGATAATGTTTTGATTTATTGAGTGAATTTGTAGATGAGTTAACTGAATTTTAGGAATTGGAATAAATAAAGGGAGAATGTAATACTCCTATTTTATTGGTAACGAGGCATCAAAATGTTATGCGAATGTACATATAATTTATGGGAAATCCTCCTCAACATGTTTGGCAATTTTATCTATCAGCACTTATGTCAATGTGCCACTGCCAAATTTGATTCTTCTAATACACTTAGGGGGTGTTTGGCATATAAGTTTAACTCAAGTTAAACTGTAATTTTTTTTTTTTTTGTCTTTTTCTGAAAAAATTTTTGTCTTTTCTGAAAAGTCAACAAAAATTACTATTGTAACTTAAAAATCTTAAACTAAACTCATTCACCAAACATTCAAAGAATAATAGTAATAATAAAAAATAACTTACCTTTCCTTTTCAATAATTGTTGAAAGAATAACTAGACATGAATTAGATGCTCAAGTAAATGTTGAAAATATCATTAATTATGAAATGAAGAATTAAAAAGGAAAAGAATGGACGGTACTGGTTAGTGGTACTGTGGTTATATAAGATCCCATCTTTGAAATATTTAGAATAATATATATACATATATATATATATATATGTGAAACTAATAATACATCAAGTCAATAAAGAATTAATATGCGTTTTTTATTAAATAAAGAACTTAATGTATTTTTCCTGATCAATGAGCTATGTGAGATGGTATCAAATTAAGTTGGTAAATAGCAGTAAATGAAGATTTGATATATAACGTGTTATACGATTCGTATTTATCATCTCTGAATTAATTTCCCCAAGAATTTCACGCAGTCTGCATGCGAAAATGATTTTTCTTTTCTTTTTCTTTTTCCTCTGAGCGAAAATTATTAATTAATAGTGGTTATAGAACTTTTATGAACCATCATTATATTGCTTCTGCTTAAACAATTAAAGATATAGAATCACAGGATGAAAAGCGGAAAGAAAAATGTTGGGACATCAAAAAAAAAAAAAAAAAACTTCGAGGTAGAGAATTCAAACTTTATATTTTTTAGTAAAGTTAAGTGTAAAATTACTGTTAGACTGTGTGGAATTCAAACTCTATATTTTTGATAAAATGTAAAATTATTTAACTATGTCTGTAATCATAATTTTAGTATAAAATTTTTTACCAATTATGAGTCTTATTAATTCTAATGGTAAAGATTATCATAACAATTAACAACAAAAATTGTATTTACTAATAAGAAAATGAAATTCAAAATTGAAACAAAAACAAATATTAAAATTGATGTGTTTAGCATTTATATTCAAACGGAATATAATAAATGTTTAACCTAAAAAAAAAAGTAATAAAAAAGAGGTGAAAAGATGTGGAACATTAGTTTGGTTTTGCGAAGACAAAAATAAGAGAGAGAGAGAGAGAGAGAGAGAGAGAGGGGGCGGGGGGGGGGGGGGGAGAATATTAGTTATCTCAAGATATTTTTTATTAGCATAAAATCATATTCATAATCCTGAAGAATAAAAAATATGCTTGATTAGTCCTAAAAAAAAATCAAAAAAATCAAGTAGATGCTTGGTTGGTACGTATATAATGTATTCTAGATAGTACAAATTAAAAGATTAAAATTCAATCAAAAAAATTAAAAGATAAAAAAAAAAAAAAAAAAGAAGAAGCAAAAGATACGATTAGTTATTTCGAGGGAAAAAGAAAAGTACAGTAGAAGCAACATATGGTAACATGGAATTTCTACCCAAAAAACATGTGCTAACATGGAATGTCTAGTTTAGATAGGGGTTGGCAGGTTAATATCACGACAGGTTGTCTGATATTCATGTGGGTCAACTCCCTAATGAAATGGGAATGCTTTCTTATCCAGATAAAAAAACAAATAAAGCACCAATAAAATGAAGAAAAAAATAAAGCAAAAATAAAAGAAAAGAAACTAGTTATAGTCACAAAAAAGTAATGATAAAAAATTAAATGGGTCGTTCGATCGAGCTCTTATGTGCATGCTATTCTTTGATTAAAAAATAAAAATAAAAAGAGAGACAGAGAGAAGGTTCCGTTCATGGAGGTCATGGCAGCTGTATTGGGTCCGGTTTGGGCAGGAATACTTGTTAGATAGGATACTTTTCCTTAGTTCTAAACAGATTTGAGTTCCAATTAATGGATACAGGGGAAAAGCTATATATAAATGAATAATCTTTAATTTCCCTCTCTCTCTCTCTCTTTCTCTCTCTAACACGTGAGAACTAAGGTTTCTCAATCGTTTGTCTCTCTTGGAGCCGGCTTTTGATGACAACCTTTAGTCTGTATTTGATTTCCTGCCCTGGAGATGAAGGTGGAAATCATAAGGTAAGTGCCTCAATAGAGACGAACATATGACAGGAAGATGATGTCATGAGAAGGAGCAATGCAAGAATAGGATAGTTGGTGGTAATGCATGGTTGTCATGTGCTGGGAGGTCCTGTAGTAGTTCAGCTTTAGCAACTCAGTTTCTCCCGACGATCTTGTTTGTTTTATCGACAATGACTCTTTTTATGTCATTGTTTTTTTTATTTTATGGTATGTAAGTTTTCGAGAATAATGACAATGTTTTCGTTGTCTTTTTTTTTTTTGGTGTTTTATTTCTTTTTGTTATTTAGAACAACGAAAGTGATTTCTCCACCTTCTGAGTTAGTCCTTTATTAATCATCTCTAAGTCTTGATGATGTTTTAATCCCACTAAAGTTGTTTCTATATGAAAGTTAATAGTGACCTAATGTTCCTAAGTATTGACTACCGATTGATCAGGAAAATCTATTGATTGTCGATGTTTTATTAAAAATAGCTTTACATATACCCTATTTCAGTGTTCTGAGATATATACTTGTTATCAGGCCTCAAGCATACATTTTTTTTCTGTAAACGTTATTAGATATTACTGATGGATTCATTCTTATTGAAGGGTTTGATTTCATGTAATATAGGATTTCTTATATTTGGTATTTTTGTATTTCGTTAGTGAATTTAATAAAATTTGTACTTTCAAAAAAATAAATGAATAAATCTTTGGTAGGATGAGAAAAAAAAATATCTGAACACAATTTTTAATGGTAAAAAATAAATTAACACAAAAATCCTATTTTTTTAACTGTCAAAAATTAAACGTAAATATAAATATATCAAATCTATGAAGGATATAAGACAGAGTTATGAAAGGTCCTTCCCTTGTTATTATATCATCACCAACAGTGACTCATACACCTATGTTATTTTTATTGGATGAAAATTACATATATTACTTTTATAATCTCCCCCTTGTTATGCTAACGATCTATTAAATGAATCCTTTCAGGAGATAAGGTCACAAGACTCCAAGGCAAATATCGTTCTGACTTTTTCTTTTTGTTAAAGGAGATATAATTATTATTTTATGCCTATATTATAGGCTGCTTATTTAACGTAGCCGATAAAAATTGTCAAACATTTTAGCTTTATCTTCTCAACAATGTTTGTTTAATGCAAAAACAAATAAATAAATAAAATCAAATAATGCACAATATGAGGGAGTTAGTTCATATTCCCCTTATTTGTATCACATCCAATAATAAATGATGCATATGTAATTAATAAATATTTTAATTGATTTGACGTAATATTATAATTAAATATACATTTTTAATTGACATGTCATGATATTATTAAAAGAACATGAAAGTGATAAAAATAAGAAGATACAGGAGTTACATCGGTAATGAGCACATAAGTTGAAGCGCAAGAATCACGTGATATGATCACGTGTAGTGCGAACCGATAAATGCAGGCAAGTCGCGACAAGTAGTATGGGACGGCAGGTATTACGGTTGGGGCACGCCAGAGATTAATTAGTTTAACAAATCAAGAATCCGATACCATTAACTAATGTTTATCTGTTTTATTATATGATTTTCCAAAAAGTTTTCTCATTGGTCCATAGTGTTCTCATTGTTTCACGATAAAGACCATGAGACGTAAATTCTTTTCACTTGTATCCCAACTCGTTGTGTTGAAAATATACACTAAGAAAATTTTTTTATAGCACTGTGTTGTCGAATTTCACATGACTAAATTATAAGCTTAGCATCTCTGGTGACAGTGGCAATGGTATTGAGTATGTTTTATTTATAATCTTTATTATTATTAATTAAATATTCGAGTCACGCATAACATGACAGAATATATTTATTGATATAAATTATGTGTTGATGCTTTTTAATCACCATAAAATCTTAGAAGCTTCACTTTTTGCATATCGAAACCCTTGTTTCTTTTATTTACGAAAGCTATCTGCAAATATATTTTAGTTGACTTTTTTATGAATAAATCTATCAATTACAACCTGATATCCTAACTGTATTATGTTCATGGTCTGCTTATAGCTTTTTTTTTTTTTTTCCTTTCTACTTTTTACCCTCTCACTTTCTCAATTTTTAAACTTTTTTTTAGTACAAAATTTATGCTTTGCTTTTCTTCCTAAAATCTAAATTATTTACCCTAAAAAAATCTAAATTTCAAATTTATGAATTATCACCTTTTCATTATTTTTCAAATATGTCCCTGCTAACTTATTTTTATTGCTGTCCTAGAAAATATTATTTGTCATTGCCATAAATTCATTTTATTAAAAATCCCCTTTTTTAACTTCGTTTTATCAATTATTTTAATGACGTAATTTACTAAAACATTTTCAAAACATAGTTTTGAACAACTAAACAATAATAATGATAAAACTAAAACGAACTTTCATTAAATTTCATGAGTTTTACTTTATATTTTCAATTTCTTTCTTCTTAAACTTAAATATTCTTTTACGAACATCATCAAGTTAATTATTATAAAATTATATAGACCACACCTTGAAGTTCGTGTCCCACTAGTTTTCTTTTTCTTTTTTTTTCCTCCAGAAAAAAGTTATTATGTGAAGGTCTTATCCTCTCTATATTATTGTGTTGATAGAATGCAAGGGAAAAAAAATGAGAGAGAGAGAGAGATTGAAAAAATTTAGAAGAGTGAACACAAAGCAAAAGGAGTAGTTGCAAATAAAGAAAAACATGGAGAAAAAAAAAAGGAAAAAATAAGGACAATTATAATATTTATAAAGAAAAGTTTAAAAAATATATATATATATATATATATAAGAAAAGAAGTGTTTGAAACGTATGAAAGCGAAAGAAAAGAACAGATTATTTTCTTGTTTCGAACTCCGATTCCAAAACCAAACAATATACCGGTCAATCCATTAGTTTATCAAACGCAAACACAATGCTAAAAGCTTTCTTTTTGGCACATCTCAAATCCGATTGTCATCAATCCGAATTTACAAATACAGAAACATATACAGAATTCTCTGGTCACGTTAAGAATTCAATCGGGTCATGATCTCCATCGTCAACGACAGGAAACAATAACCAAAAACAAAAAAAAAAGATGTCGTTTTTCACCGGCGTGATCATTGGCATCGCCGTCGGTGTCGTTTTGGTCTTCGCCTTCACTCGCGCCGAGAGAGCTCGATCCAGGCGTCGTTCCGATTTGGTACGTAATACAAAGTCACGCACAATATCTTCTACGTTATTAGTTATATATATATATATATATAGATATATATTGTTGTTCTGTTTTGTTCATTTGTTTCTGTCGTGGATTTGGCAAGTTAGGCACAAACAGTGGCGGCCTTTGCCAGAATGACGATGAAAGACTCGAAGGCGATTCTTCCAGCTGAGTTTTATCCAGCTTGGGTCGTCTTTACTCAGCGTCAGAAGTTGAGTTTTCTTCTCTGTTCCACAATTCTATGTGCCTATTTACTTTCGATTTAGGCATATAATTAGACTATGAAAACACGTTCGTCGAACTTGAATTTGTCCCACGTCACCAGTATTTATATATGATTTTGTGGTTACTAACACCAACATCATTATAATTACAGTTAAATTGGTTGAATCACCATCTTGACAAAATTTGGCCATACGTTGATGAGGTAATGTGTTCCTCATTTTTTATGGTTTAGCCCTTTTGTAAGAGTTGTTTCTGAGAAGAATAAAGTGCCTCATTCGAAGTTTCGCCATTTTTTTATTACCGGGGTTGCGTTATGGCGGGGTAGGCAGCATCGGCGCTGATAAGGAATAATGTGGAACCGGTACTTGAACAGTACAGACCCGCCATTTTATCTTCACTTAATTTCTCAAAGTTGACCCTTGGCACTGTGGCTCCACAATTTACAGGTTAGAGTTGTTTTTCATTTTTTTTTTTCAAATAATTTTTTTGTTATTGTTGTTTCCGTGATATTGTTCTTCATGTTTTTTGGTAGTTGTTCATGCTAGAGAACTATTACTGATAAAGTCCTAGTCAGACATTTCTTGAGTAGTTTTGTTGGTTCTACTTGTTTTCTAGGAGTTTCCATTGTTGAAAGTGAAAGTGCAGCTGATGGAGTTACAATGGAGTTGGAGATGCAATGGGACGGTAATCCGAATGTTGTACTCGACGTTAAGACCAGACTCGGTGTTGGACTACCTATACAGGTACAATTACAAAGATGGTTTCACAGAAACAAATCTGGTAATTCTGGTTTGCTGAGATAATCTCTACCTAACGAATTCTATTTTCGCAAAAAAAAAAAAAAAAAAAAAAGTCTCAATTTAACTGATCATACATGGGACTTTGGGGGAACAAAAAGTTATTTTTCTCGGCTGAGTTTATACATCATCAGACAAATACCTCGAAAGATCTTCATGACGAGTACCAAAACCTTTGAATGAAAGGTCTTTTAGTCAAGATTTATTGTAATTCTCTCTCTTCTTGGTTTTACCTTGTTTGTCTAGGTGAAAAATATTGGATTCACTGGGGTTTTCAGGTTAATCTTCAAGCCACTTGTTGATGAGTTCCCATGTTTCGGAGCTGTTTCTTATTCCTTGAGAGAGAAGGTAATATCATTTATCTTCTTTAGGCTAACTTTTTGAACTTTTTATGGCCTTTAGCTGAGACATAATTGAGAAAATTTAATAAAGACAAATATAAATTCTTTAAATGCTTCGTTCTGCAGAAAAAGCTGGACTTTACACTTAAAATTGTTGGTGGTGATATATCAACAATCCCCGGAATTTCTGATGCCATTGAGGTTTGAACAAGCGCTCCAATCTACTTCTTTTGTAATTTTATTTCCTTGAAGAGTTTGTCTACTGCTTTTTGTTTCTTGTTCTTATTTAAGCTTAAGTCAAGCATGTGATACACTTCCAATAATACTGTCACACACCATCTCGTTCAGGAAATGATACGAGATGCTATCGAAGATTCCATAACATGGCCAGTTCGCAAAATTGTTCCCATTTTACCCGGGGATTACAGGTATTTTAGTTTTAAGGTGCTAAAGAGAAGACTCTAAGCCATGATTTTCATGATTGAAATGGCAAAATCATATTCTCCTCAACCAAGATTTTGTTGTGTCGTAGTGATTTGGAGTTGAAGCCTACCGGGATATTAGAAGTGAAGCTTGTGCAAGCCAAGGAACTGACAAATAAAGACATAGTTGGGAAGTCGGATCCTTTTGTTGTGTTATTCATACGTCCACTACCTGAAAAAACGAAAACCAGTAAAACTATCGTAAGCAATGTTCAACTCTATCCATTTCTGTTTTAGATTCTCTGTTTTCTTTTCTCCGTTCTGCTAAATCGTGCTCTCTATTCACATTTTCAGAATAACCAACTGAATCCAATATGGAATGAGCACTTTGAGTTCGTGGTTGAAGATGCATCCACTCAGCACTTGACAATAAGAGTTTTCGATGACGAAGGGGTTCAGGCCTCTGAACTCATTGGCTGTGCTCAAGTGCCTCTTCGGGACCTCAAGCCAGGTAAAGTGAAGGATGTCTGGTTGAAGCTGGTCAAGGATTTGGAGGTCCAGAGAGATACTAAAAACCGGGGTCAGGTAATATCGTCGACTGTTTCTCATTTCTCATTCCCTCCATACATTGCAGAGTTTCGGAATTCTTGCAAAAGCTTAAGCTAATAGGAGGCAAACCAATAAAAGATTTTATATTCTAATACACTCCTCCCAAAATATAGTAACTTGATGTTGATATTTTTAAGGAAATACCATACTTTGAATTCATGATCACTTACTTTGATACCATGTTAGTTTACCGATTATCCTGAAAGCTTAAACTAACAAAGAGGTGTGCGGACTTAAGGTTTTACATTTTAACGTGCTCTATAATACTGTTATAGGTGCATTTGGAACTCTTGTACTGTCCTTTTGGCACAGAGAGTAACTTTGTAAACCCTTTCAATCCTGACTATTCAATGACAAGTCTAGAGAAGGCCCTCAAGAGTCGAACTCTTGACACCGAAGATTCTGATCCTGCAAAAACCGCCGCAAAGAAGAAGAAGGAGGTCATCGTGAGAGGTGTACTGTCTGTGACAGTGATATCTGCTGAAGACTTACCAGTAGTCGATTTATTGGGAAAGGCTGATCCCTTTGTTGTCCTCATAATGAAGAAATCCCAAACCAGAGTCAAAACAAGGGTGAGATTTGTATTTCAGCACCCTTGTGGAATAAATATGTCCTATGATTATGTTTAATTTTTCTTCTTCGAAGGAGCAATGAGATACCACGTATAACTTCTTTATGTGCTTCATCAGGTTTTGAATGAGAACTTGAATCCAATTTGGAACCAAACGTTTGACTTCGTAGTCGAGGACGCGTTGCATGAAATGTTGATTCTGGAAGTTTGGGATCATGACACCTTTGGGAAGGTATGTTTTTGTGAAATATCCATTCAAAAACAGTTCTATGACTTGTATTCCAAATTGAACCTTTTTCTTAACGGTACAGGACATATGACTCGTATTTATTAAAGAGATATCTCAAATTACAACTTATTAAAAAGAAATGAAAATACTAACAGGGTTTCAAACCTGGGAGTTACTATCTAAACTCCTCCCTTCCACCCGCTGAGTATTCTAAATTGCACCCAGTTGTCTGTTTTACTGTTCGCATATACTAATTTTGCATGCTAAATTCTGGATGTAACTCAGGACAAAATTGGGAGAGTCATCACGACGCTTACGAGGGTCCTATTGGAAGGGGAATTTCAGGACTGTTTTCCATTAGATGGTGCAAAATCTGGAAGGCTAACCGTGCATCTTAAGTGGACTCCTCAGCCAATACTCCGAGAAAGTTATTCCGACAAAGCCATTATATGATGACAATTAGTACACTTTATTTGTGTGTGTGTGTGTGTGTGTGTGTGTGTGTTTGTATTTGTGTGTATATACATTCGCTGGAATTAGGAATTCAAATTCTTCAAATTGTACTGCTCATTTTCTGCATTTGGAATCTGTAGTTTTTGACAGAATGGCAACCGATGAAGAAAAATCAAAGAAATATTTACAGGCTACAAGTGACTCCATACAAATTCCAAACTCTTCATTGTATATTGTTTTGGACTTATTGTAGATAAGATAATGAGGGGCTTTTCTTTTCCCTTGAGTTCATGCATATATTCTTCAAAGATGATTTTTCTTTTACTTCAAGAAAAAAAAAAAAACGACGATTCTTCTTAATGGGATATGAAAGTTTGATTAAGTGTTTTCATTTAGTTTATTTACCATACCATGAAACTGAATTAAAAAAAAACGATTTTTTTTTTTTTTTGGGAAAAACATGTAACGACCTATTTGCTAGAAGCGAATTTGGCTTCTTAAGTTTAAAGGTCGTTACAAAAAGTGAATAGATAACCCTTAACAAAAGTTTACTTTTTTGAAGAACTTTTGGTTAAAGTTGAAAATTAAGAGTTCTCCAAAAAAAAAAAAAAAAAATCTAGATGACTTGAAAATCTATACAGGAATTTCCAATAAAATTTTGTAAAATGACATATTGCTTAGACAAGTAGTACAGTTTCAATTCAAAAGACAGAGCGACACGCGTTTTTTATTGTCAAAAATTCTCTGCTGTCTATTTTAAGTAAACGACATGGAACTTACATTGCAACATATGTCGTTTCTGTCACTAAAACGACAAGTTACTTTTTATTAAAATATGCCGGCTGCGGCTGGCATCCTCGGTAATAATTGACGGAGCGTTTTTAGCCAAATAGTCATTTTTTAGTACTAAGGGTTTGTTTGGTTGGTTAGTTTGAGTTGAAAATTTTAGTTGTAATAGTAAATTTTTTTGAATTTTCAGAAAAGACAAAAAACTTTTTGGGAAAAAAACAAAAACTTTTTAGGAAAAAGACAAAAAAAAGTACGGTTTGAGTTGAAATGAGATGATGAGGCAAACATAGCCTAACTAAAGAAAATGACATATTTTATTCAAAAAAAATTCACATATTAAAAAAAAAAAAAAAGACAACATGTCATTTCCGTTATTCCTTGTTAGTAATTTATGTCATCTTAGAGTGTTTGGTGAATGAGTTTAGTTTAAAATTTTTAAGTTTCAATAGTAATTTTTCAGAAAAGACAAAAAACATTTTCAGAAAAAGACAAAAACCATGATGAAAAAAGTACAACTTAGTTTAAGTTGAACTTATGTCCAAACAAACCCTTAGTATCAAATGACAATTATTTTAATTGTGTGTTGTAGTTATAATAATCCGCATATTTGTTTTGAAAATTTGCGGTCGTTCAAGATAAAACGACTCCAACAGATCCAAATAATAACAAAAACAACAATAATAACAATAATAATAATTTGTATTTGTAAAGCATACATAAAAGAGAACATCATATGATTGCAGTCATAGCTTAATAATTATTTCACATCCAACTTCATCTAAAAATATAGAATTTAAATCACTCACTCCACTTCAATTTCAAAAAGAAAGAAAGAAAAAAAAAACGCGTGAATGGTATTCTCAAAAACATGGAGTTTGAATTTTCTACTCCTAAAAAAATAGAGAAAATAACACATGCTGGGGGCAGGATAGACCTTTTTCTTTTTTTTTTTTTTTTTTTTTGGGTACTGGAAGCGTAAGATGGCAGCTATTAAAAGCACAAATAGTTGGGGCTCCCGGAGCCCCCTGGCACAATCGATTATGTTATTTTAAAAATATATTATCAATAATAAAAATTTACGCTACCACGCACTTTTTGCAGGATCCCAATTGGGAGTGGGGTTAACGTCGGCAAACAGTGAAAGTAAGGAGGAAACAAGTTGGTGTTTGAGATAATCCTCTCGAAAAGAAAGAAAGAAATACATGCATAATCACAAATTACAAAATAATTATTGTGCGATGCCTTTAGAATGACATTTTTTAATTATAACAATTGTTAACAATTATCCCAAATCTTTTAACAAATGACATTTTGATTTCTGTTCATTTAATTTCGATCAAACGATCCCTAAACTGTTCAATCCTTGACGATTAATGTCTTTTTGTCCTCGCTACTTTCGTTACAATGTATAAAGACTTGAAAATCTGTGATAATTATCTCTTTGGCATTAAAAATCACAACACCACATGGTCTTCGGTTGTCTTTGTGTCGTTTAACGCTTATGTTAAATGTGTCCGATTTATAGAACTCCTGATATGGGCCATTAAAAAACCACAAAAACAACAATACCCATTTGACGAGAGCCAACTTGACCGATTCAATTCGTTGAGAATTAGCACCCGAATTTTATATCACCAAAAATAGTAAAACTGCAGGAAAAAAAAAAAAAAAACCCACAAAACACACCAATTTTTATACAGGCTTACTTTAATATGAGATTACGTTCTGTTTCAGTCGCTGCAGTCATTTACTAGGATGATCAAGAAGTTTTACAAAAATTTGCACCCTCACCATTTTTTTTTCCTAACCTCTCATAATGATATATCTAATTACGTTCCACTTTAATAAAGAGACCCTACGAGAACTGAAATCACATATGAAATCACCAAAATATCCTTAATGAAACAACTCGCAAATATTATAAACCTTTTGGGGCTTCACCTATGGTGATCTTACTATGAAAGTCGATCCACATACTATCTCTGCAGAAGGTAATTTTATAAATGGCATAAATTGGGCTCCACAACTTAAGCTTCATCAAGTTTATACTCTTCCTTCCACTTTAAGCACGTGATAGAGTATCAGTAAGCATACGTACATATACACATAGACACACACATGAGTAACTCATACAGGTACATATGCATGTGTATGTATATATTATACGCTCGCTCAGAAATTTCTAACAGCAAAAACTTCCAAGAAACTAAAAAAGGAGTCTGTCGCTTTGGAGCTACGTTGAAAAATGGATTTTCCAAAAGACATGGTATCCAAACGGAGGATCAAACATGTCTGTACTGTGAAATGTACGAACACGTCGGTTTTTCAACAGATGAATTGTTTGGTGGGGTTAATCAATTTCAATCCCTTTATAGCCTCCTCGTTCGTATCTACTTTTCAATCTCTCTCTCAAACAGAGACGCAGATCCGTTCATTACGAAGCCAGAAGCCATGGACGTACCACAAAAGCAAGACCACCACCATGTCCTGTTCACTCCTTCAATCTCTGAAGAAAGCTTCCGAAGATCTTCAAATCAACCCGATATCCAACATCCTCAACCAACAGGACTCAAAACCCGCCATTGAAGCTCTTTTAGAGCTCCAAACCAAAGTCGATGCCGTCGCCATTGTTTCTTCGGACCCGATTCTCCTCAGCCTCTCCGAATTGCTTAACGACCTCAAGAACCTATCGGAAAAGCTCAAAAAAATACAACGCTACGACTTAACATCCCTCATCCGCCGCCAAATCGCCAAGTACAAGATTTTTCATATCGCTTGTTCAATCGACGCCAAGATTAACTCGTATGTAGACCAAGAGATTGTCGTTAATCTTGTCATGACGTTTATAAAGTCAAAGGACGAGGATGAGAAGGTGAAGGCTCTGATCGTGTTCGGAAACCGATTGTCTCGAGGCTTCGATACCGATTTCCAAGAGCTGATTTTACGAGGAAGAGTCTTTCATGTTATCGAATTCATAATCTGCGGCGATTCGAATTGCTCGAAGCGGGTTCGAAACCAGGCTTGTGTAATCGTTCTCGCTTGGTTAAGTTCAACAGAGACGTGTTCGTTGGGCTGGTTCTGATGAGCCCGATCATAAGCGCCTTGATATCGATTTCTTCGCTTTGTTCGATGCACGTCCTCTATTTCTTAATCAGATTCATCGGATCTCCGTTGGTAGACGAAATCGAAGCGGACGGGGAAATTCCGCGGATCATCAGCCTCCTGAGCTCGGAAGACAAACAGGTCAGCGTCGCGGCGATGCATAGCGTTTTCGAGATGGCGTTTGTGGGAACAAGGGAAGTGATTGAGAAGATGCTGAGAGAGGATTTGGTGAAGAAATTGATGGCTTTGCAGAGAACAGAATTGGAGGTAGAGTGTGGGAGTATTGGGATCGAGTTTCTCAAATGGAGCTCGGCTTTCGCCAACTGCGTGGCGAGATTCGCCGAGCAAATACAAGTCGGCGAAGGGCTGCAGAAGAGGGACAAGAGGGAGTTTAGAGCCGACATTTTGAGGAGCGTCAGAGCTGCCTCTGTTTCTGATGCTGAGGCTGCTACCGTTGTTGCTGAGGTATTATGGGTGCATCAACAAATATAAGTTATTTATTTATTTTATTTATTTTTTATTTTTAATGTATATTAGGCCTTAATAATAATATTTGTTCAGGCAACCCAAAAATATATATATATATATATGTATATCTATATATAGAGAGAGAGAGAGATAGACAAGAGAGTCTTGATGTGAAAAGTTCATGTGAGACCTAGTTTATGAAGTGTTGTTCGGGGTGTCATCTCTATATATATGTTTGACACTATTTGTGTATAATAGTGATTGTTAGAGTTGGTGTTTGCACTTGTAGGGATAATTTATTTGTTTAGAGTAGTTAGTTATCATAGTTTGTCAATTTTGCTTGGTAAAATAGAATATATGTGTACATGACTTGAAAAGTATAAAAAATGTTTCTTACTTGGTTGTTGGAACGTGATATGTTTTTTTGACTCATTGCAGTATCACAACTTATAAATGTCTTCTAATTTGAAAAATAAAAATAAATAAATAAAAATGGCATGCTCATAATAACGACATGAGAGAAGTGATCAAGATGGTGGATTCGAGTTTTAAGGAATTGCTATAATTGTTAATTTAAATCCCCAACATGTGAAGTCTGATATATTGAAAATTGTCTAAATTATAAAAGAGTTATACATCTTTTTGTTATGAGTTTGGTGTGATTGCAAATATACCTAGTCTGTTATTATAAGAGGAAATAAGAGGAAGAAAGAGAAAAATAGCATTTTAGAAAAGAATAATAATAAATTATAGCATAAAATTTTAAATATAATAATAAATAACATAATTAAATTTATGATCACATAATGAAAAAAAAAAAAAAAAAAAACTCATTCTCCTTCCTCTTATCTCTCTTTCATATAAAAGTATGCACATAAATTTGTTATTAAAAATAATTAGAAATGTATGCTGTAATTTATCATATATTAAAAAACATGCTATAAACTTTAAAGGTATTTATAAAATATGATTATTTGTTACAATTTTCCACAACATATTAGTTATATTTGTTTATTTGTAATTATGGAGATTAGAGTTGATTGTTATTTAGGAGTTATCTTCTTAGTTCATTTAGTTTAGATTTTGAATTTATTTGAATTGTAAATTTAGATTTGGATAGATTTTGTTATGTGTATGTATATGGAGCCCCTTTATTATGTTTCTTACTAGTGAAATTTGTTCCTAATCCACGACGTGAGACGTCCACGTTAATATATATCTGTGTTCTTCTCTCCCCTTTTACCTTTAATAATTCCTTATTTAATTTCTTTAGTTTTATCTTTAAAAAAAAAAAAATTAAGTTATATTGAAGAAAAACTGAGATATATATAATTTATACTCTTACATATATGATGAGTTATTTTTAATGGATGAATCTCTTATATTTATTACTCATGTTATTATAAATCATAAGAACAATGTTTTTTTTTATTTTTTATTTTTTTATAAATAAATTATAAAGCTGCTAAGAAGTATATGACCAGCTGTTGGAATCCAAGAACTTAGAAGCATATGAGCATATACAACATGAAGCATGTGTTTAATTTTCTGTTAGCTAAGAATTATTCAAACACCATCAAGATTTCCGTAGTAATATATAAACGAGAGGGCCTACATCATTGCATTCTAGAAAATTGGTGGTAATAAGTAGCCGAAAGACTTCCAACTTCCAAGTTCCAAATTTAAACGAGTTGTCGTTATTGCAAGCTTTACTCTTATTATATCACACAGCCACCCACCAAATTATTATTAAATTACTGAATTCTTTATATTCTTTTATTTGTTGGAAGTTGGACTGATAAAGACTTTGAGACACTCAACCGGATTTTAAATAAGAAGAGTATCTTTTATATATATATATATATATATATATATATATATATATATTTATTTATGCTTGTAGCAAGGAGTGGAAATCTACCCATTAATAGTGGCATCTACAAATAAGTCATTACAATCTTTTTCTTGTGTTTGACTTTTTTGTTGTTTTTATTAAATCCCCACCTAAAAACAACGACATTACATGGTAAGGAATCGACAAAACGGAATTTTATTGCAAGTCAATCTAGCTGCTATGTGAAAGTAAACATTATTCTACAACAAAAACGAAACGATCAAGCCAAGCCTCCCTATTGGTGCATGTTTTCTACTCATTCTTAACAAATAACTAACTTTAGAAAGTCTTTTTTTATTCCTGTAACTAAGTCTATTTTAGTTGTTGGATTATATTTCTGTTTGATTTATAATTGAAACATTATATGTTATGTACTGTTAATTTTTAACATAAACACTCGTATATTTAGATCTTTTAAAGGTTAATCTAATAGTTCAACTAACAATGTATGACAAAAAGATATTTTCTACCATAAGTTTTTCCTTTAAAGTAATATCTGGGTTTAGAAATTAATTTTTTGATACAAAGGGCCAAGTTTAGTTGCTTGATAAAATAACTTGCTCCGATTTTACAAGCCTGTGCTCGAGGCATTTTTTTAGTTATTTTATTTCCGTTCCATATATTTGTCCTCTATTTTGTATTATTTCATTTCCATTCCGTATATTTGACCTCTATTTGTTATTTCTGGAATATATTTTTCCTTTAGCGTTTGTTTGAAGATGGACATTTGAAAATGGTGTTTTGAACGTTGGGTTACAAATGTGTATTTAGAAAGAAAACTTTTGCAAAAGTTCTGTAATATAGAAGATTATGCAAAAAATTGAAATGTGTTACAAAAAATGCGAAGTAGCTCTTATGTTGTTCGTCTTGTCGTTACGAATATTATGACATAAAATTCATCTTATTCTTATTTGAAATGAGAAAGTTATAGACTTTTGAAATTGAGTTTTTTGAAAACAAAATAAAGAAAAAATTTGATGTAAAGTTAGATTTTAAAATTTAAGTGGTAAAACACTGTCTCTAGATGGTGCCTTCAAATGGCCTTAACGTGCAACTTGCTTCTTTTTTATGTAGTTTTTTTTATTCATTAGAGAAAACTCTACAAATATTCCTACCAATTTGAATGAAGTGAATTAAACATAATTTAATGGTAATTATTCATTGATTATATAATATGGAAAGTCTGAATTCTCTAATCTTACTCTTATAAAAATTTGTAAAAAATTAATGGCGGAAAAGATAAACCCAAGTTACACCAAAAATTTGGAATACTTAAAAAAAAAAAAAAAGATGCTTTTCAGTGGAAAACAAAATTTGAAAAAAGTTTATAGGCAAATCTTCAGAGAAAAAAGAAAACAAAAAACGTTATTTTTTTTAAACTGCACTCTGTGACACTAACAAATAGTCAATTCTGCATAATATTATGAAATAAAAAAGAAAAATTCCAATTCTTTGTCAAATTCAAGTATATATGCACGTTGATAGAATGAATTAAAGGAGGTGTACCTTTCTTTTTCACCCCTAAAATCATTCTTTAATTAAACAAATTGAAGATGTTAAAACTACGTGAGAAAGAATCCGAGGCACGAAATATAAACAAAAAGAAAAGAGATAGAGATAGAGATAGAGAGGGACTTGACAATATATGATTAAACAAAAAATGAGGATATTAAAAATTCAATCAATAAAAAACGATGAAGAAAATTGAGAAAAAGAAAAGTTAATTTAGTAAAAAAAATTTTTTGTTATCCGAGGCACGAAATATAAATAAAAAGAAAAGAGATAGAGAGAGAGAGGGACATGACAATATATGATTAAACAAGACAAATGAGCATATTGAAAATTCAATCAATAAAAAACAGTGAAGAAAATTGAGAAAAAGAAAAGTTATTTTAGTTATTTTTTTTTTTGGGTTATCTTACACCATGCATTTTAAGATTACAAAAAATGTATGTTGTGTAATTTTTTTTGCTGGAATACGTTGTGTATTTTGATTATTCCATACTATGATTTTTAATTTTTATATCAAATTTACATTCTCTTAGTCAATTATTAGTTCTTTGTCATTTTAGGATTATCATCAACTTTTCTTTTCCTGAGAAATAGTTCGTTAACCTTTTTCACTCTATATCTCATAAATAACAAAAAACTCATTTTTAAATTATCAAAAATCAATTTGATTTTAAAATTCAAAGTTATATATCAAGAGCATTTAAAACACATTCTTATCTAGTAAATCTAAAATAATAAAAATGGTAATTAACCTTAATTTTTTAATATATCGTAAATTGCTCATCTGGTCTACAAACAACATATAAAGTTACATTATGATTGTAGACATAGCTTTAGCGATGATATTACACTTCACTTTAGTTAAAGGTGTAGATTTCAAATCTCTTATCTCTAGTTCAAAGTCTTTAATTTTTAAAAATGATACGATTTGTCTTTTTCGTTGTTTTTAACAAAAAAAAAATTTATATGATTGTCACATGTCCATTTCTATTAAGTTTTATAGAAGTCAATAAAAAAAAGTTCAAGAAACTTTTAATAAATAAAAAAATAAGGACTAAGTTCAAGTTTATATATAATTGAACTATTTAAAGACCAAATGAACAATTCTAACATTAAAAAAATATAAATAATCAACCATCACAATAGAAATATGGAATGTAAAAATGATTGCTCCTTTTAAATGGAGGGAATTGTTATTTAAAGGCAGAGCTACTACGTGGGAGGACGAAAATTCCATATATTATCAACCTACCTTATTTTTAACACTTCCCTCTCTTTTTACTTTATTTTCCCTTCCACTTTCTCTCTCTTTCTCGCTCTATTTCCCATCCAATTTCGTTTGTTGGCTATTTAATTTTTGTTCGCAGGACGAATTCCTTGTTCCCCTCACCAGCCGCCTCCAGGTTTCTCTGTCCTCGCCCGGACACCCCACCTCCCGAGATCTCGCCCTCACCCGCCGGTGACCGCTCGAATATCACAGCCACGTCAAAGATCTGTGACCGACACGCCGAAATCTTGCGAATCCTTTCTGGGTTCGGTTCGTTCGTGATGGGGTGGAAATACAAGGCCGGGTTGTTCCTCATAGCCGCTGTTGTAATTATCTGGGTCACATCTGCAGAAGTCACCCAGGTTTGTTTCTAATTTCCTCTATTGTTTTTTGTTTTGTTTTGTTTTGTTTTTGTTTTTGTTTCTGTTTGAATTTGTTTGTGATTTTATATTGTTTGTAGAGTTTTGGATTTGACGTTCGGTGGGATTTCGATGGAAAGTTGGTTTCTTGCATTGCGTATGAATTTGAGTTGATGGGTTGTGATTTGTAGCTTGTGGCGTTGACTTTATACGTTGGAATGGTGGAATTTGATAATTTATTCTGTTTTGTTCGTACGAGGAGGATATTTTTTGTGAAGCTTGTTAGAAATGGCAAAAAGTACAATAGTTTTGAATTTAGTTTACATCGTTTATCAGTTGATCGCTTTGCTCCTTGGAGCTTTGTTGTGTGGAAGGTTCCGAAATTCGGTCATTTGCTTTGCCTGTTCCAAAATGGAAGTTCTGTTATTGATAAGTTTTTATTTGTTTTTTCTTGAACTGGTCAAATTAAGTAAACCCTTGAAAAAGAGAATGTGATCATTTAGTCATCTCGCCACGGACTCATGACTAGTTCAAGTAGCTTGTGTCTTTGAGATATATATATATATATACATATATATATCTACATATATATATCTACATATATTTTCCAGCAAGAGATCATGTGTTTGGAAAATATCTTTAACAAATGCTGCATAAATTCGCCTAATTTGTCAAGTTTTAAGAATCTCATTGTCAAATTATAATTTGTTGTTCCATGACTCCATCTAATCTATACTTGTCATGTGTATATTATGATGGGTGTTTAACATGATGGGCATTTTCTATGTATAGGGTATATTTACGGACTATAAGCAGCCATTTGCAGTAACTTATCTTGGAGCTTCTCTTATGGTAGTTTATCTCCCGATAGCGTTCCTTAAGGATTGGTTGTGTAATTACATTAAACGGCGCTCTTCGAAAGGTGGTAAAAGTTTGGAAAGCATGAATGAATATTCTGGTGGGTTCGGTTCTCCACTAAAGAAAAATTACGAATTGGAACTTCAGGGGACGTTGACCAGAAAAGATAGCGAAGCAAACCTTTCTCCTCACGCAGAAGGAAGACCTTTGGTTGCTCGACATAAAGATGATTTACATGGTTTCAAACAAGAGAGAAATCTTACAACTAGGGAAGTTGCTACCTATGGATTCTACATAGCGCCTATCTGGTTCATGACAGAAGTAAGGAACTTTCCAATGCTACTTTTTTCAACATGTTTTCCTATTTTAACCATGAAATCTTTGATCATGATTCTTGTGCTCATGAATAAGGAAAGCTTTTTTCTTCACTAACTTTGTGTTTTCTGAAAGGGAGTTGTTAGCATATAGAAAAATCCATTGAAATTGCTTTTATGACGTTTATGTAGAATTTATTCTGATAAACAGGTCCATATTTAGAGGATTTGGCCTTACAACGACATGTTTATAGTAACTGTCATACCTTTGTAATACCAAAAGCACTGAGCACGGTATGTAATTTTTTTGTTTGTCACTAAAATATGTCAACCGTTGGGCTGTACAAATTTAAATCTATTAGGCCTGGCCTGGTTGTTGCGCCATTCAAATGTTAGGCCTGGTTACTGTGTATAGAAATGATACTTGACAAAACCTTTGTATTTTCCCACTCATGAGGCAGTGTGTGCAAACAGGTTGATACGATATTTTGAGGACATGTGATGTCCCACCAGGTCCGTAAGGCAAAATGTTAAAAATGAATTTAAAGGTTGGTGTCGTAACTCACAAGTACATTGAGCTTTGCTTGGACAGCTACCATATAAAGTTTGGGATTACAGTTGAGGTGTTATTAAGTCTCCCACATGCATACCGGGGGTTTTGAACCATTTAGGATATGGATTTTTTCCATTACATCCTGCACGTTTTGATTTGTGCATGCTTTTATTGTCAAAATAAACACGTTTTTATTTCGAAATTTCTTTTTTAATGCAATTGCTTTGTGGTTGCAGTACTTTTCTAATGCAGCACTTGCTCATACAAGTGTTGCAAGTACAACAGTATTATCCTCCACTTCAGGACTCTTTACTCTTTTTGTTGGAGCAATTTTGGGCCAAGATTCTTTGAATGTAGCCAAAGTGCTTGCTGTTTTTGTTAGCATGGCTGGTGTTGTAATGACAACTTTGGGGAAAACTTGGGCTGCAGATGAATCGGACTTGGGAGCTTCTGCGTAAGTTCGAATTCCCTTTGGGGTCTGGACCAAACAATACATGCTAATTGTCTAGTATTTGTTGTATATGACTGTTGGAAGGCTGTGACTTTTTCTCTGCCATCTGTTGGGAATGCAGTATCTTGATTATATAGATTGGTATTCTGCATCTTTCCCGTGATTGTAGAGATGTATAGGCAGGCATATCCTGTCGAGAAAAGAATATAATTTTAAGTAGATCAAATGTGTGAATTAATTACTGAACTTTCATAAGAGTCGTAGTTGGCTAGTTGGGAGGCACCCTTTTCGGGGAGGGGTTGAGGTGCATATTCACAGTAGATGTTAGTTTCAATCTGAGTGCGGAGATCTATAAGAATGTGTCTTGGGGTGAATTTCAATAGAAAGCCAATTGACTCTCATCTCCAAATTTCGATGAAATATCTGTGGTTATTTTCAGGTGTCTTATATTTTCTCATCTATATCATACTTTTTTTATGGTTGTTATTTCTTAGTTGGATTTTCTTTGACGGTTGATACTTGTAATCAGGAATGGTAAACGCTCTCTGGTTGGAGATCTTTTTGGCCTTCTCTCAGCTATGTCATATGGTCTTTTTACAGGTTGGCAACTTTGATTTCAGCACCCCCACCCCCCCCCCTTCCCCCCCCTTTTTTTTTCTATTTTTTATTTATCAAATTATTTGTACAGCCAGGTAAAATTATTTTTATTAACATTGTTGTTAAATTGCAGTGCTTCTTAAAAAGTTTGCTGGTGAAGAAGGAGAAAGAGCTGATGTGCAAAAGTTGTTCGGATATATTGGATTGTTTACACTTGTAGCACTGTGGTGGCTTGGTAAGTGTACGAAAAAAATGATGCTTTTTTATACTGTCATCGCCATGTCCCAGTTTGACTTTGTTCGTTTGTCCTACTTTGGTCCGGCCCCTAGAAGCATCTTCCTACAATGTTAATCTAATGCCAAGACTTGATACTGTTGAGAATTGTCCTAATGCCTGTAAGCCCGGACATCCCATATCAACCTCTCCCTAGTCTCTTGGTAGATTGAGATGCTCCTTGGCCCTAATGAGTAACGACCGTGCAGTCTATTAAGATTTTGCATTTCATTGTGTTCTACAAATTCGAGTGCTAAAGTTTCATTTGCGTTTGGTGTAAGAGGTGTTATGCTTCCTGACCTTCTACTCCGAACTTTCAAAGCGTGTCGTGAGGATGATGGCCAGAACTTTTTAGGTCTAGATATCAAGCAAGACTCCATAAGTTTTTTGAAGAAACGAATCTGACCCCAATAATCTCAGAGCCACTGTGTTTTGCTTTTTCTGTTTTTTCCCCTCTTGTTGATGGCTGAATCTTTACTCATACACCCAAAATTGGCTCGAGTTTTTAACTTTCAAAAGGGCCCTGTACAATTGGTTGCTTAAATGAGAAATATGTCTTTCTGTTTCCAGTTTGGCCGCTGTCAGCCTTGGGAATTGAACCAAAGTTTACAATCCCCCACTCTGCCAAAATGGAAGAAGTTGTTATTGCCAATGGCTTTGTTGGAAGTGTACTCTCCGACTACTTTTGGTATGTTCCGTCCTTTACCCTTCAATGTATTAATTTATGCTCCACTCTAGTCTTTAACTTCACTCATTCAAAACTATACTTTTCCCCATAGGGCGCTGTGTGTTGTGTGGACAACTCCGCTGGTGGCCACCCTGGGCATGTCACTGACCATCCCGCTCGCTATGGTGGCCGACATGGTGATCCATGGTCGTCACTACTCAGCTGTTTACATTCTTGGCTCAGTTCAGGTATAATGTGGTTTAAACAGGAAAAATATATATATATATATATATATCTGTAATCCGTAGTTTACAATTGCATAGTTTCATGCATGAGCTCTTCGGGGTGGTGTTTTGCAGGTGTTTGCTGGATTTGTAATAGCAAATCTTTCCGACTGGTTCTCCAAGAAGTTTGGCTTATAGCATTTTGTTAAAAAATCCACTGGTTTTGCTTGGCAATCCTGATTCTTTTGTGGGGCCGTTCTCCTCTCCGCCATTATGCTCAGCTACCAAATTCTCGATTCGAATTTCAATGATATTGTAGAGTAGAAGAAACTTCTACTGGCATCTGCTCAGACGAAAAGAAAGAAGATGAAAGTAAAATAGTTCATAGATTTGTGTAAATGAGACCTAGGCTTGGGTTTGTCTTCTTTGCCATGGTGAGGCTTGAGCGTTGAGCCCTTCATTTAATAAATTCTTATTTTCATTTTTGGTTAGGGAAAAAATTGAGTTTTTATTTTATTTTGTTTTATTTTTATTTTTGTGTATTTGTTCAAGTGTATATCTTCAAGAACAATTTCAAACCGATTGATGTGATACGGATATACTTGGATTTTTAGATCATTGTAGTCATCACCATTACCCTTTGAAAAAAAATGTGGCAAGATAATAGAAGAATTTATTAGTAATAGTATTAAACAATTTATTTTGACATAATTATTTTTATGAGTCATGTGAATAATAAGCTTTTAGTTGACAGATTTTAATATTAACTGTTGTAAAAGTTTTTTAAACATTTATTTATTATATTCTCAAGTTATGTAACATAAATTGGTATTAAAAGTTAGGGATAAAAATCAAAGATTTGAAGCATTAATCTTACCATTTAATTGTGATTGCATGTATAGTTTAGCTTATTTTCATCATAATTTGAATCTTCTCACCCTAATATATATTTTGTCCAATGTGTAATTCTAGTTAAATGGTCGTATGTTAATAATCTCAATACAAATTTGTTTACAAGTAATGGATTTGGCTGCAAATTAATTTTGCAAATAAAAAGCAAAAAGAAAAATCTCCATTGTTTTTAAGCAAAAAATCTTTATTTGATTTTATACAAAGGTATAGAGTTTGATTCTCTTAACCGAGAACCTCAAGTTCCCAAAAAAAAAATATATATATATATATATATACATATATAACAAACAAATAAATAAATAAAAATCTCCACTTATTAACTCATTTCCTGCCTTTAACTAAAAAAAAAAAAAAAAAAAAAAAAAACTCATTTACTGCCTAAATGGAGGAAACGGTCACGATTGCTTGCACCCACAGTAAGTCTCTAAAGCGCGTAACACCGGATTACAGAATCACCTTCAAAGAAACTGAAGAAACGACGAATCCCCCGTGCAAGAGAAAATCCAGCGATGGCGTCGAGGATGCGATCCAAATCGGTCATTCTCCTGCTTTTCGTACAATTCTTCTTCACTCTCATCTCTTCTTCCCTTGCAGCATCGCCTGGGTACGATTTTTGAGATAAACATCTGTTTTACCGAATTTTTATACTAATAATTTTTTTTTTCCGATAATTTACTCTTAAAGTTCATTACTTTTGCAGGTCCGGTGAGGGTTTCTCCATCCATGGACGAGTCAAGATCCCCAGTACGTACCCATTCAAACTCTTCCTTCGAACTGTTTTTCTGTGTTCAAGATTTAATTATAATTTATTTACTTGTTTTTTTAAGTTCAGATTTTGAAAACTAGTAATTTGAATATATGGGGAGAAATCTTAGGTCACAGAAAGCGTCAATTTTTCATCTGATTTTTGTGCTAGACTGTAATTAATTAACTTAATTCGGCATTAAAAAAATAAACTACTTAATTGGGCACATTAGATATTTGTCAAGCTTCCTCTTTTGATTATGATCTAGGGTTTGCGTTATTTTCTCTTTCGGAATTTCGTGAGTGCTACGAAGTAAGAAGAGATTGGTTTTTGTGTTCTGCTTGGTTGCTTTTTACCTTCTTCTATGATTTGGTCGTATTTGACCTTTGGTTCATGCACATCAGTGATAAACAAATTTGTTTTGGCAGACTTTGGGGCTAACGGATTTGGTCTTCCTGCGAAAATATCGAATATCAAGGTTATACTCAACGGTGGCCAAAGAGTTACCTTTCTGAGACCCGATGGATTTTTTTCATTGTATCCTACTACTACCATCTTTATGCTTTACTTCGGTTTAAGTTTGGTTTATGACACCTCAGTTCTTCTAATGGTAGAAGTCAAGAAGATATGTAAATTTCAATTTCTGAAAGGGTGGATAATGTCAAGTTTATCGTTTTATGACTTTTTAGTGGGATTATACACAGACACACACACATTTAATAATGAATTGGTGGTTGTTCCTTCGTTGCGCATTCTTGGTTATCCTAAACATGTTTGCTTAAAGCCATAATGTGCCAGCGGGGACTCATCTTATTGAAGTGTCAGCAATAGGATATTTCTTTTCTCCGGTAGGTTTTCTATTCCTTTCTATCTGCAAATCAAACTTTTTTATTTTTTAGTATATCATTGTGGATCTGATCTCTCTGTGTTTATTTTCGTAAAAAATTTTAGGTCCGAGTTGATGTTAGCGCTAGGAACCCGGGCAAGGTTCAAGCGGCTCTGACAGAGACCAGGAGGGGACTACATGAGTTTGTTTTAGAGCCACTGAAGGATGAACAGTATTATGAGGTGGGCTTTGTTCAACTTTCGGAATCATTATTTGTAACATGCTGTTTTATAATGTCGATTTTTAAGCTCGTTTTTTCTTGTGTGATTTCAGATAAGGGAACCCTTCTCCATAATGTCTGTTGTGAAAAGCCCTATGGGTTTGATGATCGGATTTATGGTGATTGTCGTGTTTCTCATGCCCAAATTAATGGAGAACATGGGTAAGTCGTCTATACTTCACATGTATGATTATGCATGAAAAGAGTCTTTGCAATTAGATGCGTATTTAATCTTTAGTGGATGAGCTCCTGCTCTGTTAACAATCAGGACTTCGATTTGTTTCACAGCTGATGTACTTGCAACTATATTGACTGTTTACTTAGTAGTTCATGCTAAGTGACTGACCATATGAAATCTGTTGTGTGTTGACGACAGATCCCGAAGAAATAAGACGAGCACAAGAAGAAATGAGAAGCCAAGGGGTTCCATCTCTGGCTAACATATTGCCTGGGGCTGCAAGAAGCAGTTAGGGAGCTGAGATAATAACAAGCACGAGCCATCTGTGCACATCCAGGGCTTAATTTTCATGATGAGGAAGCTGGGCGATTCGGAACCACATCAACAGGCTCTCATGTTCTGCAAAACTCCACAAAGGAAAAGGTTTTAAAAAATTTATTTGTCACATTATACTTCCGATCTAATGACTGCCTTGAAAAGTTTCAAGTGTCGTCTTGATGACTGGTTAGGGATAAACTTCAGTAGATATCTGATCATCTTATTGCCTTTGACGTTTTTATTTCATTTTGTGTTAAACTTATAGTTTGGAGGCTTGGAGCAGTTCATTTTCACTCTATTTTATTATTTTTTATTATTTTTCTTCATATGAGTTGCGACATTAAAGGTTCCATCACATACCTTGTCAGTTGACATACGAACAAGTTCGAATGTGCCTCCTACCTTTCACCCAAAACCATCCAACTGAATTTGATAACAGGCATCTACTATTTCTCACACGTAAATGAATTAAAAAAAAAAAAAAAAAGGTTCAACACAAAAAAGGTGCTTGCTTTGCCAATAACTAGCGTTAAGAATTTCTTTTCTTATTGGTTTTGTAACGATTTACAAGAAAACTAATTCTAACTCAATTTGAATCCTAACTTTCATGGCCACTGCCAAAGCATTTTCAATGCCACTATACCCAAACCATGTTATGTTTAATCTTGCATTTGATTACGTTATTGATTAATTTGTCGATTTCTTTTCAATTTTAAAAACCATAATCTTGTCCTTTTTTAAATTAAAAAGTTTTCTCCTCCAAGTTTTAGGATCTATTTGGTCGGAATGAGATAAAATAAGGAACGAGTAGTAGATCACCAAGATGAAGGAAATGGAAAAAGGTCGTCTTTTTTCATATGTTGTTTGGTTTAAAATTCTTCTCATAAATTTTTAGTTTAGGAGAGATCAATATTGGAGTCGTTACAAAAGATTTGGTGTTCTTCCCCTAATCTCTTTCTTCCTCTTTTCTATTCTATCAAACAATAATAAACGTTAAAATCTTTCTAATAATCCATCCATCACTCTTGTTCCTTCCACCTTTCTCTCTTACAAACACACTCTAAAGCTTCAAAATTTTGATTACCGTAAAATTTTTGTTATATTTTATTTTTGACAAAAAAAAAAAAAGAAAAGAAAACTTACTAGGTGTGGAACCCACAAACTCAGCAGTTAGGTAGACCTACATGTCCTACGGGCCAACTAATGGGCCTAGTTTGAGGCCCAACAAGAACTTCCCTCCGGAAATGGACTCGGCCCGCTCACATATCAAAGTCCACTCCCTCCGATCTTCTCTTTCGTTTTCCGGTACAATGGGATAGCAGAATTACTACGGCACTGCCGACGTCTGACAATTCCCTGGTTTTCAAAAGCTTTGTCCGTTACAACCATAAATTCTCTGCAGTCCTTTGTATTAATTCTCCTTTAATTGCCCCCATTTTACGCGCCTATAGATTTCATTCCCTATTTGTCTTCGCCGTTTACTATTACTCTTCTTTCTCTCTCCTCTCTATCTCATAGTAGTGTGAGAGAATCAGAGATGGAGAGCTTGCCGACGACGACGGCGAAATCGGAGAGACGATGGAGATCAAAGCCTATTCAGACCTCGAAGCCCTCTCTCCTCATGGCCTTGTTTTCTTGCCTCGCTTGGCTCTATGTCGCTGGCAGGTCCGATCCTACTCTCCTCTGATTTTTTCCCCCTCTAATTGCCTGTTTGGATTCCGGGAAAATGTTCGGACTTTATCGGTCTTGTTCGACTTTGCTATGGAGATCTTTTGTTAGTTTTTGGCTGTTGACTATGAAAATGTTTCAAATTTTCTGTTCTTTTTAATTTCCTTTCAAATTTTTTTTAAGCAATGTGTTTTGGATTAAGATCCACGGTTCCGATTTGATGGAACCAAATCCGTCCTTAATTTAAGAATGCGATTTTTCTTGTTTGGCTATTCAGGTTATGGCAGGATGCAGAGAACAGAATGTTACTAGTTGATCTTCTCCAGAAAAACATGGGCCAGGTTTGTTTTCAGTAGCTTTTCTGGAGAATATTGGTGATGCTCTAGTAAATGTAGAAGCTTTAAGTTGATGTGAAGCTTAAGAGTGCGAGATTCTTTTTTTTTTTTTTTTTTTTTTTCAGAATTAATTTTTGTGGTTTTTTGGTTAACTATGCACCGAGTTGAGATTAGTCACAACTGATGAGTTCCTTCTTATATTGTCTTAATTACTACTAGAAGTGTTTTCTAAGATGTCTGCTTGTTTTTGTTTGTAGAGACCTAAAATTCTTTCAGTGGATGATAAGTTGGCGGTCCTTGGATGCAAGTAAGTTCTTAATATTTCTTTTACTCGTGTTGGTTCACATCATTGGAGTTGTATCTAACTGTTATTCATATATATGTTTTGATTGTGTTGGTATTTAGAGATCTGGAGAGGAGGATTGTGGAAGCTGAGATGGATCTGACATTGGCGAAGAGCCAAGGGTACCTGAAGAACCATTTGCAACAAAGTGGATCTTCTTCTTCTCAACTGCTTGCTGTTATTGGAGTTTATACTGGATTTGGTAGTCGATTGAAGAGAAATGTGTTCAGAGGATCTTGGATGCCTAGAGGTCAGTTCAGATCCGCTGTAGCAAAGATTAAAAATCTGTTCCTAAGTTTTTCTGATTTCAAAGATTTATGCAGGCTGTGAGGCTGTTATTTGTATAATTCTATCTGTACAACTCTCAAACCAAGAAAACTTCCAGTTGTTTTTAAAATTAAATTTTTGCTCCTTTTAGGGATGATTTTCTTTTTGTATCTGTTTGACTTTAAAATATGAAAAATTGAGGATGAAAATGCCACATGATATGTCTCTATTTTGGGTCAGAACGGATTACCTTCAGGATTATATATCTTGTCCGTAACAAATAATAGTTCTAAATTGCTTTTGTGGCTTTTGCAGGTGAAGCCTTGAGAAAACTTGAAGAGAGAGGAGTGGTCATACGTTTTGTAATTGGTCGGAGGTTTTTTCTCAGCCTTTAATCCCTATAATTCTAACGCTTCATGCTTTCGCTTTCTTATTTATATGGTTTAAGGTGTTTTACTTGAACATTATCAATGGTAAGATCATTAGTCTTTAGGGGACTGACTCTTCTAAGGTCTAACATAAATTGTATTTTGTATTGGCAGTGCAAACCGGGGTGATAGTTTAGATCGCAATATTGATAAGGAGAATCGTTCAACAAAAGATTTTTTTATTCTTGTAAGTACTAAGGATTATAATTCTCAGCAGTTGCTGCAGTTTCATTGCTTCTGTTCAAAGAGGCACAGAAATATATTGAACTGATATGCGTTAGGACAATTGGTGATTAGGGTTCTATTCGAATAGCGTGAATGTTTTTGATGTACCAATTAACTGTTATGCACAATAAAGTTGATTATTTTCTTTTCAAAGTTGTACAATCGTTAATTACTGACTGCTTGGTTTGAAACCATACAAATTGCAGGAAGGTCATGAGGAAGCTCAGGAAGAGTTGCCCAAGAAAGCAAAATACTTCTTCAGTACGGCGGTCCAAAATTGGAATGCAGAATTCTACGTTAAAGTCGATGACAACATTGACCTTGACCTTGGTTGAGCTTCACTCTTTTAAATGTTACAAGTTGGGATGACTTTGAATATCAAAACTTTTTGTCATGTTATTGAACAATATTTTCTTCACATGACAGAGGTGCTAATTGGACTTCTTGAACATCGTCGTGGACAAAATAGTTCTTATATTGGCTGCATGAAGTCTGGAGATGTGGTAGCTGAAGAGTATGTATTATATTTTACCTTTGTTCAACTTTATTGGGATTACAAATCATGCTTCCTCTGTGTCAGTGGTGTAGTTATGGTGCTCTCGTCAAGGAACTATAGTCTGAAGATAGTTCATTGTTACTTAAAATTCTCCATCAATTATTGTAATTGCATCTTGTCAAATCTGCGTAATCTGAAGGTTGCTGGGATTTAGCTTTTTTTATTTTTAATTGACTTTGATTTCAGGGGAAAGCCTTGGTATGAACCCGAATGGTGGAAATTTGGTGATGAGAAATCGTAAGTGGTGTTTTTATTCTGTTCCCGTATTCTTCTGTACTTGGTGGTATTCTGTTCATGTGTTTTGTCTGCATATAATTGGTGTTTCTTACACTTGATCAACGATGGACATTCCTGAAGTTTTTCCTCCACTCAGGTACTTCCGGCATGCATCTGGTTCTCTTTTTATTCTCTCCAAGAATTTGGCTCAGTATATCTACGTCAACAGGTTAGTTGTCAGATCAATAATTCTAGTTCAAAATGAAGATCATCTTCAGTTTATGAAACTGATTTGTATGAGGTTTTCTTTTTCCTCAGTTGTTAAGTGTAATAGTTTTGTCCAAGTTTGACAATAACGTCCTTAATATTTGAGAGGCTTAAATACAAATTTTAGTTGGAACCCTATTTCCAAGGTGGCCCAAAAGATCACTTGAATATGTATAAACACAAAATATTGTAGTTGTAGCTCAACTGTACAAGCACAACAGAGTTTAGAGTCATCCCGGCATTCGATCAACTCAATTCCTCTGTTTGGTTATTTCAATCTTGGAAGAGAATGTAAATATTGATCGTGTAATTTTCGATAAATGCCCAATAACTAATTATCAAATTCATTGTCGTTTCAGTGCTTCGTTGAAGACTTATGCTCACGACGATATATCAGTAGGTTCGTGGATGATGGGTGTCCAAGCAACATATATAGACGACAATCGTTTTTGCTGTAGTAGCATTAGACAAGGTAAAGTCTGCTCGACTCACTTTTGTTGTCTTTTTAAGTTTTTTTTCGTTCTCAAATGGATTCCACTGGAGTATATTCCTGAGTCAAGAGTGTAGCTCATGTTTGGCAACTGACATTTTACTCTTTTTCAGACAAGGTGTGTTCTCTAGCCTAATCAAGGAAATACATATAGCTTATCTAAGGGACACCCCGACTTTCCTTTGTTTGGTTGTTGATCGGATCTTGAGCGATTTTTGCATTGATATTTCATTGGAGCATCATCTTCACAGCAATGCTTCGGGGTTTGAGTGGAGAAGACTGCTAGATTAATACAGTCACGTTCATATATTGGCAGGAGATTCTTTCTAGGATACATGCACAGTTTGATCCATTATCAGGTTCATTCCTCTCTCTCTAGTCATACTGGTCGTTCAATCCATCTGAAACGTTGGAAGATTTGAAAGAAAATTGTTTTGTTTAACCAATTTACTTATAGTAAATAAGTTTAAGGAGCTTCTTCTCCACTATGCAATTTATTGATGCTACTCTTATTGTCTAATTCATTTATTCCCATTAATTATTATTTCTATTTTCTACTTAGTAGTTAAACTCCGAAACGTATTTTACAATGAGCTATTTTACAATGAGCAATTCTGGGGTACCAATAGTGCATTACACTAAAAACTGACTACTGAGTTTGCCAATATGTGATGCTAAGATAGACACGTTTTATATTAGTTGCGTTGCTAGCATAGGTGGGTTCTTTTATAACGGGGAGAGAGCATGCGGTGACCTTTCTGTAGAAAATGAAAACCATCGTGGCAAAAGTCGAACTACAGTAATGGACGAAATCAATTGCACTTTGGGGAAGAGTAAAGGTAAAAGTAAAACAACAAAATCTTTTTGCCAAAAAATTCTTCCCCCATGCTCAATTAAACTTATTTCAAGGTTTGATCCTAAAATTTGCCAAAAATGAAGTGGCTAGCGCATTCCCTCCGATGGTGAAATACAGAATCACACACCTGAATTTGTTCCATAAAATTGTAAAAGAGGGAAATCAACGCTCTAACGCCTTCATCCAGATACGTTATTGTAATTACATCTACAATCTATAACAATCTTGCTTCCGACATGTCATTTAGGTTGTGGAACTGTGCTGCTCTTGTAGTGCAAGAGGTACAGCTGGTCTCCAAGTTGTCCCATCTGGGCTGTCCATAAGAGCAATACCTACAGCTGCTAATTCTTTCCTAATTGCATCCGATTTTTCATACTCTTTTTTTATCCTTGCTTCAGTCCTTTCCTCGATTTTGTACAATACTTGATCTTCCGTTAATTTGGCACGCTTCAATGCCTTTTCTCGTAGCTCCTGCAAAATCTGTTTAAATAAAAGATCATGTCACAGCTACAAAAAGATAATCCAGCCTATCACAGCAACATGGCATTATGCAGCTCAATCACTTTTAAGAGGGATTCAAAATCGGGAAACAATTGAAAAAAGTGTGGGGAAACTGGAAAGGCAAAATATTTATGTCACGGAGCAAAGGCAAGCAGTTTGGAACCAATTTCTTTACCTTAGAGTAATTTGCAGGCATCAATCCTAAAATATCCAACACATTCCTGATTGTCTTTTCCAGAGCTGCAAGCGATTCTACTCGTAAAGCTTGCTTCTTTCCCTGCACTTAAACCAATGGATGACAATAGCACAACTTTTCTCAAGTAAGAATCCAAATCACCCTTGTCAATTTGATGACAACAAGGCTCAAAAATTTGCATTTACATTGGTCTTGGTCAAAAATTGAACAAAATCCTGAATAAGTTGCATCGCATGTAATTAAATAATTGTATGTTCATTGATCCATAATGATAGCAACATTACACGCCCATCATTCAATACCTTGCGAGTATGTATGAGATCATTGATGGTTTTTAACGGATCAGATAGTGCAGCAAAGACGATAGGAGTGTGAAGATCGTCCGACATTGAAGCTACAAAAACATTTTGGAACTTGTTGATTTCATCCACAGTATTGGGTGGGATGGAATCCTTGAGAGTTGTCACATCATGTTGGCTCAGAACATCCTCACAATCACATAATGTCTGCAATTAAATGAATTTTATATCAATTATGTCATCAAATCAGAAAACACA
>CM046377.1:39292796-39317796 GCA_025413485.1 Ficus microcarpa | reverse complement strand
TTTCTGCAAAATAATGCCTCCGGTTCCCAACCTTTTAACAAGTGTTACGCTTAGGTAGTCAGGTCACCAACTGTTACAATGAGCACCGTGGGTCCCAAAACAATGAAAACAGTGTGCTGGAGTCCTTCCATATAGTTTTTGGTCAATTGACAGAGTTGGATGGAAGGATCCCACTCTTACGGTTTTCATTACTAAGGGAACCCAAGATGCATATTTAGTAGTAGGGGACCTAAGCATAACACATGTAAAAAGATGGGGATTGGAGCCGCAAATTTCCCCCTTCTTTGAATATGCTGATTCCACTTTCAAAACATTTTAAACATACAAAACGCAATTTCACCTTTTCAAATGTACGTGTAAAATCAAACACAACACTAAGAAAAAAAGGGAAAACTATCACAAGATAATAAGAGCTTACCAATTTTTTTGAACTTACAAGTTAGATAACCTAAGAACCTGCAGATGATTTCTGCACCCATACTTGTTTCTGCACAAGAATAAAACAGCATAACTGCTTAGGGAAAAATTTATAATAAAAGAGATAAACATGATGCAGTAACTTATACAAGAAAACATGACTCATACCTCATTGGCACCGTGAACAGAAGCCCCCCGTTTAGAAGACTTCCCCTCACCAGCATTTTGCTGGCCTTCATCTTTCGTATTGTGGGCAGTTCCACGGCGACCAAAATTTCTATGAGAACCTGGAGCAAGTAAAAGAATTTGTGTTCAGGATAAGGAATAGGTCTAACTAGGATCATATTTCACCAAAATCAAAATAAAAACAATATTTAATAGAAAGGTTGTATATGAGATCACCAAAACTCATGTCAGGTTTTGGGGAAAACAATTAACAATGAAAACTTAATTTATCCACTTGCAAGGCAGGTCTACAACTTCGCCCCAGTTTTCTTTTATGCAGGAAAATAAAAAGAATATAACCATACCTTCAACTGTCTCTGTAAGTGACTGAGTTGGTTGAAAGATTGAGGACGATATGCGTTCCTCACTAGAATGTGGAACATCACCACGACGAAGGGGAGCCCAAACACCACGATCAGGCCTATCTTTATTTCTTGTGCGTTTTTCTGGCTTCTCACTAAGAGTACTCATATTATGCAGGTCCTTTTTCATGAACTTGTCATCTGGATCCTTTCTTCTGTCCCCCTCAGAGTCATTGTGAGAGACGTGGCCGTTCAGCCCAGACCTTGCATTGGAAGACCTTGGGAGTCTCTTCACGTTTTCAGAGTTCAAAATTTGAACTTTCTGCTGATGCTGGCCTGGGGCCGAAGCCTGAGCTTGACGAGCTTCGTTATTTAAAAGTATGCTTCTGATCAACTTTCCACCAGCCTCACGCCTCTGATTCTGTTTTGGAGCTGCTGAAACGGGAGAATTTCCAAGAGATGTATCCTGCTGCTGTGAAACGCCTGTTGAAACCTAGGGAAGCATGCCATCATTAGTCAAAGTGATAAAAATTGACTCGAGATGCACAGAAAATAGAATAATAGATCCATGTAACAAAGTTTATCAAGCAAGAGGACAGAGAACGAAAATGCTATCAAAGTAGGAAAAACTATGCAAGCACACCCCCCCAACACAAACCCAACCCACCCAATACAAAAACAAAACAATGAACACTTACAGGTGTTTCCGGCCTTTTCCCTTTAAGAAGCAAGATTTTTTTCTTTCCAGAATCAGCAAGGACGGGTATGCCGGAAACAGAACCTTCAATTGCAGAGACTGTAAACCAGATAAAGAAAAGGTTCATCAGAAGAGAATACAACACTGTTTGAGTTTGCATTTGCCAGTCTGAGCCATCATCATTCCGTAGGTAAATATATTCTTGAATTTTAAGTAAAATTAGAAAATAGTTATAAAAAAAAAAAAAAAAGATATTGCCCATCCTCTTTGCTTGTATCCACATATACACGCTTTCACTCTTAATAGTGATGAAGTAGCAAGACTTAAACCAAAAGATACCACTTTAAACATGTCAAGCAGCACAAAGTGGCACCAAAAATATAAATTAAAAAAAAAAGGGGTGGGAGAGATCTTCCAGCTTTTAGCACCATAAGAAACTTGTGGTTATGCATTTCGTTTTCAAAAAAAATAAAGCCCTTTTTTCTTTTTTTCTTTTTTTTTTTTCCCTTTTTTTACAATACAGAAACCAATAATTTATATCAAAGACAAAATAGAAAGACAGAAAGACAAGCACCAAGTTCGGTTTCAGATGCTTCTTTCCCAGATGAAGTAGCCAGTTGATCTTCTCGTTTGGGCACCACAATGAAAGTTGACTTGTCCTTCCCTCTTATATTTTTTGATTTCTCCTTTAATATATACTGTCAATGACAACAAAGTTTTAGCAAACAATCCCTAAACTCTCATGCAATAGAGGCACCAAAAACACTAGCTAAGCTGGAACATTTCAAACCTTGCTTTTAGTCCCAGCAAAAAAATTAAAAAAACTAGTCTTGTTTTAACCCATAGGACACTTTCTTTCCTCTATATACTAAATAAATAAATAACCAGGAAGACGCACTAAACCAAAATAGACTTTAGAAGTGGCCACATTTCATACAGCTGACCCCAATTTTAGGTCAACCAAACACCCCTTAAGAGGTGTTCCGCACATGAGCAAGGGTGCCACTAAACTCACAAAGGTGAAGAGATCAGTGAAAGAAGAAAATGAAAAGAACTGACAGGATATTCAACTTGATCATCAAGTCATTCATTTCTAACAAAAACAAAGAATTCAATCATGCAAAGAATTCAAAGAATTCTAGCCCAAAAAAAAAAAAAAAAAAAACACGTACTTGAGATGAAACAACACCTTTTTCAAGCATTAAAACACAAGGTAACAATAATATGCCATGTGAACTTAATGTGAAACAGTGATAAGCACAATCCTCACCCATCAGTTAAAAAAAATATAAAATGGAAAGAGGCATTTCTTTGAACTGCAAACAGAACACACCAATATATCCAGGAAAGACAAACAATGAAAACCCTACCTTTTTCTTCTCAGAAGCTCGTTTAGCATTAGACGAGCCAGACTTTCGTGAAGATGTCGTGCCAGATCTTCTGCTAATCTTCCCAACAACTAGTGAACCCTATTATTGAATGTGAAAATCCAACATCAGGAAGATCTATAAACTAGAAAGAGAAGAGGGGGTACTAACAGGTGAAAGTAAAACCAGACTACTTTACAATTAGCAACCTGCACCAACCAATATTGAAAATATTCATCTAGATACGTTATGTAAGGTGCAACTATTTGGAGCCTTACTTTTGACAATGCATGAAAAGAAAAGAAAAAAAAAGATTAAGTCACCTGAGCTCCACTTCCAACTAATCGTCTCTGACGAATATATTCCATAAGGGGTGTAACAATAAGGGCTTCTTTAGGAGCACCTGATACATAAACGACTAAAGAATGTCACTATTAGAGAAAACTAGCTTGTAAATATGATTTTGGTGACTATGCCACCAGAAAAATTTTTGGGGCGCAGCCTCCAGTGGAGTTAGAGTCTTAGACAAAAATATTTAAACTGGAGAAGCCACTGTTGATAAATTTATATGTAATGTTTGTTGCCAGGTAAGAAAGAAGGAGAAACTAAGCAAAAGTTTCATTTTGCTATTGTTATTAAATTATTTAGTAAAGTGTGCATGGACACGTTTAAAAAAAAAAAAAAAAAAAAAAAACCCGATGAAGATAATAGCAAGTAAAAAGACCAACCAGCTTGTTCAGCTTCTTTTCTTTCCAACTGTATCTCTGCACTAGGAAGATGCTCAGCGGGCTTTGCAATGAATTTGAGGAACTCCAGATAATCAGGATCTAAATCAAATGATGTAATAACCATTTAAACCGAAACGAAGAACAATTCAGTGTACACACGGAACAGATACACATACGCATTACAACAAAGCAATATGTACTAAGTAGGTACCTTTATATATAGTCCCGTCCCGACCATCCTTCCTACTAGACGGTTTTGGAACACGCTGGGAAGGAGCATATTCAACTAAAGCCTTATGCCGAACACCTGAAACGAACGTCCACAACAATATGATAAGCTTCTTCATCCAGAATGAACACACTATTCCATTTTTTGAGATAATCAAGCATCTCCATCGTGGGTCTCTTTAAACTAACTTATCAAAAGAGTTCGAAACCGGAGGACTTCAAAAACAGAAGTTCCATATAGAATCGCCAGACATTTTTTTACAGTTGCGTGGAAATATATATATATGTATATATATTTCCACTCATACCCTTGCTAAAGAATAAGGTACTTCGTCGGTTAATTACCCTTCTCATTAACAAAGACATGGCCATCAAAAAATTCAGCAAACTCCAAAACATCTTCAGGTCTGTTGAAGTCTATGTATGCTCGTGAATACCTCTGATGCTTTTGGCTGCAACATTTGTTCAAAAAAAAAAAATCTGTAATTTTTCTTAAATTTAAAAATTTTTAAAAAATTTCCACCTATATTGATTTCAATAAACAATTTCTCGTATGGGGCTACAAGGTTCTTAATTAGCATTCTACAGTACCACAAAATAGGAACCAAAATCAAGTAAAATAATAATAATTTCAACGGAACCCAAAAAAAAAAACCCACACAACTCGACAATAACTCTGAACAAAAAAGGAAATTTCCGAAAGTCAAAGAACGTTATTTGCTCAAATTTTGCGGCATTAGGAAAAGAAAGAAAACGGAAAAATTTTAGGAGAAAATCCCCCAAAACCTGTTCTTTCCGGGACGGAAGGAAAACCAGGAGTAGCGGCCGGAAAAGCGATCGTCGATTTGATGCGAGAGATCGGATCGGGAGAGCGACGGCGGCAAACGGCGCACCACCACCTTCGTCCTCGACAATGGGTCCTTCATCTCCAAAGCTCTTTGTTTCAAGCTCCGATTAATTTTTTCTTGAAATTCATCGGACGAAGCGACTGTGTGTGAGAAAGAAGATGGTGAAAAACTCGCTCAACGCCTTTGCGGAGATTTCTTTTTCTTTTCCTTTTTTTCTTTTTTTAAATTTTGTTTTTGCTTTTCTCGGTTAGCCCTTTTTTCTTTCTCGAGAAAACTCACCGAGAAATTGTGGAATGGGGTTTCTGAAATTGGGTTGGTCATGTTGGTTTGATGGGGGAATTGGGAAGGGCGCCTGGGCCGGCAGGAATTTGTGCTTGGGCTGCTCAGAAGCAATTGGGCCGCCAATGTGAAAGCCCAAATAATGTGGGCTTTGGAACGTGGGTCGGACTGAAATACTTGATTTTCGGGGGAGCAATAATTAAAAAAAAAATGATGATAAAAAAATAATAATTAATTAATAAAGTAGGGGTGAAAAAAAACTGTCACAAAACTACAGGACATGTTTTACAAAAGCGGAACTGAAATATGCAATTTTCTGTTGTGCAAATGTAATTTTTAAAAATATTTGAAGATTGGCAAAATTACTTATTAACTCATTTATTGAATAGATAATTGCATAAACTTTTTTTTTTTTTTAAGGATCACATTAATGACTTGATGGTGGAGGGATACCTAGAAAATATCGATTTGTGATTCCAACAAAAGCCAAATGATCAAATATTAGTACAAGAGCTTTGCATTTATGCTTTATTTGAAAGCAAGCACACGGAAAATGTGAAAATGACAGGTCAACTAAATCGAAATATTCACAAAATGTTAAAGATTATGATAATAATTGTATAAATATAGTCTCTTAGTAATTCTACATGAGATTTCAATTTCACTAAAAATAAGAAAATAACACTAGAATTCAAAAAAAAAAAAAAAAAAAACCTAGAAATGTGCCAAATTCCAACATCATTTGAATTTTAGGATATTGGGATATCTAAAAAGACAAACTGACAAAAGTATAAGGACACAAATAAAAAACATCCCAATATTTAACGGTTAGTTATTTTATGTAGTGAGGAGATTTGTTTACAGCATCATTCTTTAAGGGTTCGTTTGATTCACCAGTTTGAGTTGAAATTTTAAGTTTAAATAGTAATTGTTGTTGACTTTTCAGAGAAGATAAAAAACTTTTTCAGAAAAAAACAAAAAACTTTTTCAGAAAAAGACAAAAACTGAGATGAAAAGTTTGAAATAAACCAATGAAACAAACGGAGACTAAGAATAACTGGTAAATAATATTATTTCATTAAATAAGATAAATACAATAAAAGTAACAGTAGTGTTTTTTTTTCTTTTTTTTGGTGAGATGAAATTTCAATGGTTTTCCTTTATCCCAATTACACGCGTACGACAATAATTTCAAAGTCACAAAAACACAATCGGGACTAACCCGACAGCCACACATGGTGGGGTCTCTGCTTTTGGCCGAAGGCGGAGGAGAGTAATAGCAATAGAAAGTTAAAAAGGCATTCTTAGCAAAAAAGAATATAATAATACTACAGATCCATTTTTTATCCCCATTTATTAAATACGAACTGACGATAGAAATTGACGTGATGTACGAGTTAATATGTATGATGTATGAGTTAATATGTCATTATGGATAGAAATTTGAAAATTTATAAGGTTAAATTAATATTAAAACATTAATTTATAAAGTTAAATTTATATTACAACGTTACATTCATAATTTGAGAAAATTACAACTCCTTATTATTTGAGTTGATATCTAAAAATTAGAACCCGAAACATTACTTCAAAAAAAAAAAAAATCATTGCTAGTTGTTAAAGGGGTTTTAACTTTTGACCTCATACGTACTTGTAAAAATATCAAGACTAAAACATTTTTTTAAACTTCTTCTTTGATAATGCAAATTGGGATTCGTTGTCTATTATTTTTTAGACTAATTACAAAAATTTCCATCAAATCATAGTCCTAGTCCTTGTAATACTTTACTTTATGAATTTGAGAACATGATCCCCAATTTTAAAACTGTAATTTACATTTTGGATAAAAAATATCAAGTCAACATCTTAGTTGAGAAAATTAACCGATTAAATGATAAATTTAACTTCCGTTTGGATCGTCAATTAGTGTTAACATTTTTGAATTGCAGTTGATTAATTTTTTAAAAATTAATTATAATTTTTATTGACTTTTCAAAAAAGACAAAAATCTAGTTGAAAAAATACAGTTTAATTAGAGTTAAACTCAAACCCCAAACAAACCATTACTCTTTCAATAAGGAAAAAAAACTTAAAAAAATTTTAAATTGTTAAAAAAAATATGATCCCGATAAAAAAGAAATATTTTGAAAAAAAAAAAACAAAGAAATTTAAACTTTATTGACTTCTTCTCTTTTGTGTAAAAAAAAAAAAAATTTAAAGAGGGCAATTAACTCTTTTTTTTATTTCCTTAATTTGAAAAACATTCAACTGTAGTTATAAACATAAACTAGCTGTGATATTATATTTGACTTTACGTCTTTATCAAAAGGTGTAAAATTTGAATCCCCACTTACAAGTAAAAAAAAAAAAAGGAAAACATTCAACCAATATTAATATGAAACTAATTCTTAAAAAAAAAAAAAAAAAGAGGGAAACTATCTCTAAATCTATCTAATAAATGAAAAAGATTGAATATGAAATTATGGTAAAGATTCTCCATACATTTGGTGTACCAGTTTAAAATGAAATTTTTAAGTGGGAGTTAGTTAATCTTTAAAAATTAGTTATAATTTTTATTAACTTAAAAAAAAAAAATTGACATAAAAATTTAGATCCAAATTGGTTGGCCAAACACCTTTTTAATATATAGTTTTTGATACAAAGATTTTAAATTTTCAAAATACGATAAATTTGCTTGCTTTTGAAAATATATATAGGCTTTGTTTTGAACACATGTTGTAATTAAAATTTTCCAGCTCATTTTTGGTTTTTTTTTTTGTAAAGTCAATAAAAATTTCAACTAATTTTTGTAAAACTCATACAATTCTAGTATAAAAAACTCAATTCGAACTGATGCATCAAACACAAGTATAGTCTTAAAAAAAAGAAAAGAAAACGGTTTACATAATAAAAGAAAAGAAAGTTTCATGATAGATCATGAAACTAAAATTTACTTGCTAGGGGTAAAAAAAATAGGGGCAAAATGATCATTTAAGTTTTACAGAAGTTATAAAATTTAAATATTTGATAACTTATGATATTCATGATAAATTTTTTCACGATGTGTTTCATTGCTAAAAAAAAAATATCTTTCTTACTAATACATTCAAAAGAAATTCAGATTAAAAAAATACATTACAAAAGAAATTAATTTTCAAATAAAAAAAAGAAATTAATTTTTAAATTACCTAAAAAAAGAAATTAATTTCAAATATCTCTTAAAAATAAATTGAATTTCAAATCCAAAGTAAGATAACCTCCGTAAAGTAAGAACAAGATATTTATTTTTTTGAAGTTTGAAGAACAAGATACACAAAAAAAAAAAAGTGGAGCGAATATGGAATTTTATGGTTGTTGATCTGAGGTGGGGCAACGGATGGCGTGGGTCCCACGCCATCTAATCCGTTCAAACGTCACAGTAAGATCCCATGAACCGCTTGTCTTTCTCTTTTTATATATATATTTATTTATTTTTTATAATTCTTATTTATTTTTGGTAAATATTTTTTATTATTCTTATAGCGCATGTTTTCTCTTACTCTGTCATCGTAGAAGTTTCGTGCTCTCGTAGAAAACAAAAAAAACAAAAACAAAAAAAAAAAAAAGAAAAGAAAGGAAAATCCGGATTTATTTTTTTGTTTTTAAAAATTAGTTATTTATCTTTAATAATATAAAATTCAAAGGAAGGAGAAATGATTAGATTTTATTAGGTTTTGATTGCTGCTCCTTTTTTATCCTTCTCTCTCTCTTGGTCTCTTTCTCTGCTTTTTTCGGTCATCCTCTCAAGTAAGTAATCTCTCTCGTCTTTCAATGTTTTTCATAATTTTTAATAATTTCTTTGGAATCGCCAATAATTTTCAATGTTTTTAGAATTTTTGTTTGGGGGAAAATATTTTTACGCGTTTGTTTGGTCGCAGAGAAAAAAATCAAAGTGAGAATGGATAAGAATCCGGGTTTATGGTTTTTTGATTATCGGTTTGGAAGTTTTTGTCTGGTTGATCGGGAATTTATGAGAAGGATGATCAATTGGGGCTCTTGATGATCGGGATTTAGTTTTTGGATTCTAATTGATTAATTTTTTCATGCTTACATCAATCCATATTCGTCCAATTTCATTTCTGTTGTTAGGAATTTGTGGAATATTTGGCTTTGAAAATTCATGACAAGCTGTAAACTAGATCGACCTTTTGAGAATAACGTGAAATTAGATGAGCATTGACATATAGATTATGTTGAAACTAATCTGGTCTTTGTATTCCTAGAATTTAGATTTCTACACAAAAGAAAAAAGAATCATTTTTAGTTATTAGATGCATTTTTTTCTCTAAATTTTAATTGATATATGGCTGAAATGGAGCAGGTAATCTGATATTTGAAAGATGGGTGGGCAGTCAATAGAGGATGATTGGGAACTTACCTCCCCTTCGAATTTGGTTCGGACCATGGTTTTGGTTGGTCGAACGGGGAATGGTAAAAGTGCAACTGGTAACAGCATTCTTGGAAGAAAGACCTTCAAGTCGAGGGCGAGTTCTTCGGGTGTTACAAGCACTTGTGAATTGCAGAGGACTGTCTTGAGGGATGGCCAAATCGTTAATGTTATTGACACTCCTGGTATGAAAATATGAAAAACTCACACATTTCGTTTTTTGGGAAGGGCGCTGTTAAGTTTATTTGATGTTTTTAAGAACTTGTTTTTATAAGCTATGCCTTTTCGATTGCAGGGCTTTTTGATTTTTCTGCTGGATCCGAATTTGTTGGCAAAGAAATTGTCAAGTGCATTAACTTGGCCAAGGATGGGATCCATGCTGTCCTTGTGGTTTTCTCAGTCAGGACCCGATTCTCGCAAGAAGAGCAAGCTGCTCTTCACAGCTTGCAAACTTTGTTTGGCAGCAAGATTTTTGATTACATGATTGTAGTCTTTACTGGAGGAGATGAACTTGAGGATAATGATGAGACTTTGGAAGATTATTTGGGTCGTGAATGTCCTGAACCTTTGAAGGTCATTTACCTTGATACGACTTGGTTTTTCAGTTTAGTTTTGTTTGTCATAGTTTTGCTTTACACGTTGCTAATTTCTTTTCTTGTCATGAGTTAGCTGATCAGATTTATTCCCTGCCATATTGGCTTGCGATGGTTACCTAGCATTTCCCTCTTGCTGTGCATGAACTGACCAAATAATGTTTCCCCTTTCACAATTGACTTGTATCTGTTAAACAATAAAACTCTCTAACTTGGTTTTGTCAACCTCCTCAAATATAGAGGCTAAGATTTACTTATCTTTTAAATAACTTGATTACACAGGATATCCTTTCTCTGTGTGCAAATCGCCTTGTGCTTTTTGATAATAAGACTAAGGATGAAGGCAAGAAGGCTTATCAAGTTCAGCAGCTTCTCTCCCTTGTAAACAAGGTCACTGCACAGAACGGTGGACAACCATACACAGATGAGATATTTGCTGAAGTGAAGGTGATTACTTTTCTTATATGTTACTTATTTGGAAACAGAAGGCACTCGTTTCATATGTCAAGAAATCTCGCTACTATGTTCCTTCTAAAAGCTCTTGATTTTTTTTTTTAATTGTTATTATTATTTGACAGCAAGGGGCTATGAGACTTCGTGATCAACAAGAAGAGGTTGACTCCTTATCCTTAGAAAAGTATACTAAACGAGAGATATCAGAGATGAAGGAGCTGATGCATCGATCATATGAAGATCAGCTCAAACGAATTACTGAGATGGTATTTCATTTCTCGGCATTTTCTGCATCTATCTTTCTATTTTTTGGCTTCCATTTGTCTTTGGCTCCCGCTGTTTATATCTTTTCTTTGAACGACTTTATGTTTTTAACTGGATTATTGGAACGAGTATTACGTGTGAACTTGGACTCAACAGAATGGGTCCTTCAGTTATTATTTTTCGTGCCCTGTCTGTATTTAGTTGAGAGTTAGATTTGTTGGCTATTTAAAGGTTTTACTATGTATTTGGAGTGACCCTTGATATTGTTAGGTATCATTTTTATCAGCATTGATATAACATGATGAAGTAAAGAATCAATGTAGTTTACAAAGCTCGAAAGTTAAATAAGGATTTCAAACATTATAGTTCTCTCTGTGCAATTCAGTAACTTTTAGATCATCATATTGACTCCATATAGCTAATGTTCTGACCATGGTTCTCCTTTTAGATGGTTTTTTAGCTGTGTTGGATTATATTGGTGCCTTGGGTTTAGGCAGTAAAAAGATGGGATGAGTGGGAATGGGTTGGTTTCCTTTGTTTAAAATTTTTTTTTAATGGTAGCATTTCGTTCAACTGTCATTCTTGTTTAAGCATTTTTGGCCCCCACTGAAAATGAAATATCATGCAGGTTGAGTCGAGGTTGAGGGAGACAACTACTAGGCTCGAGCAACAATTGGCGGAGGAGCAAGCTGCCAGGCTGAAGGCAGAAGAGAATGCGCAGGAAGCTCAGTGGAGATCCAATGAGGAAATTCGCAAGCTTAGAGAACATCTAGAGCAAGCACAGGAGGAGCTCCGTAAGAGAGGTGAAAATCGGTGTGCCATCCTGTGATGCGCTTATAGGTTAAAATCCAATGTGGTATTTGGCAGCATTTACTTAAGATCCTCTCTGTTTTCTCCTTAAAACATACTCTATTATATATACGTAGAACTTTGTTTTTTCGTAGGCAACATCGGTCTTATAGGGACCGGGTGTTTAAATAGCTCACGTTTTGCTGTTCATGAAGAATTTTCAGTGGAAAATGTTCATATCTAATGCTTTATGGGGTATATATTAATGCCATGTTTAGTGAATCAACTTCACTCAAACTCAACTTAAATTTTTCATCTTAATTTTTGTCTTTTTCTGAAAAGTCAACAAAGTTTGTAACTACTTTTAAAAAACTTAACTCAATTCAAACTTAAAAATTTTATCTCATCTCAAACTCAACTTATTCACCAAACGGACAAGAGTCTTTTTTAAGTGTTTGGTTGGTATGCGCCGTTCCTATGGGAAAATTACAAATCAGCCTCGTCCATTTATGAAGATCGATCAAAGGCTGAAGGATATATCTATCGGGGATTGAAATCTTATATCCAATTTTGGTATCTCAAATCGTGTCTAATTAATCGTATTATGCACATTATTGAATGAAGCTTGCTCTCAAGATATAAAAAAAATCAGTTGTAAACAATTTCAAACTTTTTGAAATGATGTGATGAAATTTTATTGGTTAGCTACTATTTGGGACACTAAATATTGGACAAAAGATTTAGGGCCATCGAGGTATCTCTCTATCCTCCTGAAATCTTACAGGATTTGTATATTGACCTTTTGTTCAAGTCTCCATTTTATGTATGGCTTGGTTGTCAAATGAAGAAGAAGTTCAAGCAAATTGCTTAAAAAAACAAATAAATAAAAATCCACCCACTTTCCCCACTGAATGATGCTGTCGATTATCAAGTCTAGTCCCGATGAGGGAAAATTCTCAACCAGTCCCTATTAAAGGTGAACCTTTTTTTTTCTTTTTTTTGGGGGGGGGGGGGGTGTTCTTAAGTTGATTGAGTAGGATATATTAATCTATAGTTCATATGACATGCAGTTTTTTTTTTTTTTTTTTAATCCTGGTATATGCTAGATTTGTAAATTAAACTAGTTATAAATCTTGCAAATTTGGGAAGCTCTAATTCCATGGTTCTTACGTAAGAGAAGGAAAACATTGATCATGCCAATTAAAACGACGAAGAATTGTATTTAAAAAAAAAAAAAAAAAACTAACGAAAAACATATACGTACGAAATTATAAATAAACCTTTAGGCTTTAGCTATATACGAAAGGTTTTGCTAGAAGCATACAACTGACTGAGCTGCCAGAGATCAAACAAATGCCTCCTTATAAATCCTGATAACGAGCAAATATATATATTTCTGCATTCAAAGTTTTCTTAACAGGAAAGAAAAGTGCAGTTCGTACATGAACTTTTTAAAGATGCATAAATCATTAATCTCAAGAAAAGCTCGTGAGACTGTTACACAAAATAATGAGTAGCTGATAATGCTATATCTTTATTTTCTTAGTTGATATATATATATATATATATGATGTTGAGACTTGAGAGATACCATTTGCAGATTTCCTCTTGAGATCTCATCTGCATAATCACACAACAGATATATAGAAACGTCAAAAAGGATTTTATAACTTTTGTTTTTATATAAGACACACACACACAAACAATATGGTCATTATATGTACGCTTCTCTTAAGATCTGATTACTAAAATGTCAGTTAAATTCAGCAAAATAATAATGATGATAAAGGAAAAAGATTATGGTACCCAAGATGAAGAATCTTTTTGTCATGCTGAGAGAAGGCAGCTCCAGAACCCTCAATTATATTAGGGCTGCTGAAGAAATTGTGAGAAGTCGACAATGCATGTATTGCATTGAACTCTGATCCGGGCACCATGTTTGCTTGATGAAGCCTCTCGACTTCCGAAATCTGAATTTTACAAAAACACCACCAACCACATCTAATTATCTTATGCCATTATATTGAATTTGCGCCCAAAACATATTTTACACCGACCAAAAATTTATTATAAAAAAAAAAAAAAAAAAAAAAAAAAGACCAAAGGATGCAAGTGCATGTGACCGAAAGAGCAAAGCATCTTATCACCTCGCTTGATTACTCGGTGGTTGTCATACTTGTAATTAAGAAATCAAGGAATATAATACATTTTATTGTATAAATTAACAGCATGTGTTTTCTTACCTTGGTACGTAGACAGACGTTTTCGTTTTCCAGCTCCATTTCCTATTATATATAGTAGACTTTAGGTTATAAATCAGTTGATGAAGAATTTTGAAAAAGAGGTGAAGATGTATAGGAAGAAATTAGAGAATTATATATATATATATATATATATTTATTTATTTACCCTTTTCTGGAGGTACTCAATCTCTGCTAGCAACATTTCATGCTACATCGCGGCCATGCACAGTTGGTACAAAAAAGAAAACAAAAACAAATTACTATAACATTAAGAAGAGAGGAACATCAAAGTATAACTAATTATATATACACATATATATATATGAACATTATTCTTATGTATATATGACAAAGAGAGACGGTAAAAGTCAACACAAACATACATGTCAAAGTGTATAAAATACCTTTTTGGACCGGATTCTGGAAATGCCTCTTTCGAGTCTGGTCTCCAGCTGCTTCAGTTCTTTCACGGAAAGCGAACTTATGGAATCACCCATCAAGTTCCTACATATTTACAAATATATTAGATACTCAATTAATATAAAATTTCAAGCTAGCTATTCAATACAAAAATTTGACTGTATGAACTATTAATTCGGTGACAACTAACTCATCACCTTAAACTAATTTTAATTCTGGTAGTTTTTTTTTTAACCTTTCTTTCTTTTTTTTTTTTTTTTTTTAAGGGATCAACAAGATGTACCTTGCCACTAGGAATTTATAAGGAAATATATATATATATATATATATATATAAATATCCAGTACCTGTTGGAATTCTGCAGCATTTGAATTTGTTGTCTGAGCCTTGCCGATTCTTGTTGGTAATACTGCATCCGTTTCATGAGAACAAAACATATTAAGGCTCGAGATCAAAAGAGAAACCATGTTTACTTCAAAAAAGTGAATTATAGCCAAAGAAAAAAAAAGGAAAAAAAAAAGCACGAATTGTTTGCTAAATAATTACCTGAGCGTTTATTTCTATAATGGAGCTTGCACTTGAGCTATCTGCATTTGCCTTCTTGTACCTGTCTATAGTTGACCTTATGCTGCACGTCAATTATATTCATATACTTTAACAATCGCCTTTTGAAATTAATTAATTTTTCTACTTTGTTCATCAATTACTTACCAGTTATGTACCACACATCGTGTAGAAACAACGTATTTGAAGATCTAGAATGTACTATAATAATGAGTTCAGTCACTAATGGGAAGTTAATGGCTTTTCCATATTAATTCCTAATATCTCAAAGATTGAAAAAAATTATATAGAAGAGAATTGAAAACAACCAGGAACAACAAATGAAAAATATAAAGATCAACTCAACAGGTCAATCTATATATATCTATGGATATTTTTGCATTGTTTTTCTTTGGACTTATAAATTGTTGGGCGTTATTATGTTACAAAGTGCCAAACCCTTAGGCACAAAGATATATATATATATATATATATATATATCTATAAATTCTAAAGAAACACAAATTTTATCATTGAAAAGTGATTTTGCCCTTCCCTTTAAAAAAAAAAAAAGACGCAATGAAAAGGGAAGAAAGGACCAAGATCCAAAGTGATTTGAAAAGTAAGAAAACCAAACAAATTATTATTAAGTTATATATATGTGTGTATATATATATATATATATGAAATTTACTGCCAAAGATAATCATCTCTACCTTGAAAGAGCTAAAATTGGAAAGGGAAGGCCATGATATCCCACAAACAATATTGGAAGAGGAAAGAATCAGATCAAACACAACTAGTAGAAGAAGCAACTAATTATATCCCCACTGCCAATACAACTTGATGGGTTTTCACAGTTAATTACAGAAACTGGGAATGATTAAATAAGACCATTAAGAGACTGACCGTTCACAAATAAAGCAAACCCAAATTTGTGAAAGACGAATACTGCATATTTTAGCTGAACTCAGATCTCTCTGGTTGCAATATTTTTTGTTTATCCACTCAGGTCATTGTTATATACATATATATATATATATACATTCTTTACGTAATGTCATGGAAAATGATATCACAGATCTTTTGATGATTATCATAGAGAAGATCATCAAAACCAAACAGACAAATAAGAATGATTACTTGCAGCTACGACTTTACTGGGACAAAACAGAAGGTAAGAGCTGCAACTTGAGCTAATCTTGGAAAGTGGAGCAAATGAGCTCAGAGTTGTGGAATAAACATGGGAAGAGCAAAGAATTCTGGAACCGCAATTACTGGGAATTAGAATACCCACTTTTTTTTTTTTTTTTTCGCTGATCAGCCATGCATCACAGATTCTCATGCATTCTAAATTAAACAATGAAAATGATGGTATTAATTACAGTAAACATGAAAATACACCCGGCAGAGACTACTCTTTTTGTACAAGTCAGGCCTAAATTGGTGCAATATTTTGCTGTGTTTTAGCTGAACCTAGCTATAAATAGAGCTTGGAGTTATAAATAGCAATTGGGTTGCCATTTATTATTTTTTTAATAAATGTTTTTTTTTTTTTTCATATATTTCGTGTAGTTATCTTATGATTAAGTGCACATTAAAGCGTGTGTGTCGATAACTAAATATTCATCTGTATATATGTGTGTGTGTGTGTGTGTGTACACTAATACAAATTAGTATAAATCATGGGTGTTTCACTTTATTAGAGAGCGTTTAGGTCATATCAAGGACAGATGAAAGAAAACAATCTCAAAGCTAAATAAGGAAAATAGTTTGACTTTCACCTTTGGTCTGGTTTAATGCAAGCATGATATATTATACCCTTATCTCAAACCATATCTCGTTAGATCTCACAATTAGGAAATCTTGACTAGTAGAAATGAATTATTTAGTCGAAAATAAAAGAGAACCATATATTAAAACAAACATATATAAATAATATACACAAAGAGGGTGATAAATTAAGATATGGAAATAAGTTATGAATTAGCAATTAATTACTTGTTGTTGGAATACTCATAGAGACGGCCACGGCTGGAGAAGACGATGAGAGCAACTTCAGCATCACAGAGGACAGCGAGTTCGTAAGCTTTCTTCAACAGTCCATTTCTTCGCTTGCAGAACGTCACTTGGCGATTCGTCGTGTTCTCAATCCTCTTTATCTCTATCTTTCCTCTTCCCATGATCTTGATGATCTGATTACTTCTTCTAATAATCTTTATATCTGTGATCAAACATACATGTGACGAGAGATTAATTTCAGTATAAACATACGTACTTTTTGTATTTTTTAAATTTTAATAGAAAATATTTGATTTGTTCGTACGAAATCTAAGAACAAAAACTCAGGAAAAAAAAATTCAAACAATGGGAATAATAGTTTTATGTTTAAATTAACGTCTATGTTCAGAAATTTATGACCAAAAAAAAAAAAAAACTATAGATGGAAATTAACTTGTTGGGATAAAAATTGATAAATGTGAAAAAAAAAAGATGAAAAAAAGAAGAAGAAAAACATAAAAGGAACAGGAGATTTATGAACATACTATATGTCATATCTCAATATTGGTATGAGGTAAAAACTATACATAAATAAGAAGGTCAATCAAAACTAATTAGCCCTATGATTAAATGATCGGTAGTTAAATGAAAATAGTAGCAAACAAATAGAGAGAGAAAGAGAGAGAGAGAGAGAGAGAGAGAGAGAGATTTTGGCAGTTTCATAGTGCTAGAAAATAAGTGCATGACACGATCTTGTAGTCATGAACACTATGTAATGGATGTGATGCATAGATATGGCCGTTTGACCAAAAAAAAAAAAAAAGAAAAGAAAAGAAAAGAAAAAATCCCCAAGATCATGGATAAAAAGCTTTAGGACAGGAAAATCTAGATGAATAGCACTAATAATCCGATTCAAGAATGCATTTTTTAGATGGCTTTTGGTTTCAGCCCAATATACACACACAGTATGTGTTCTCTACTTCAAATTTTAGTTTGAAAAAAAAAATAAAAAAGGCAAGAAAATAGGCTCAAGATGGTATTGATGAAGCTCTCTTTCATCAACTTAAATTAACCATGAAATTAGGGGGAAAAGGAAATATCTTTGTTTAGAGAAGAAAGTTTCGGATATAGAAATATGGGGATGCTAAAAAAAATTACTAAAAAGTTTGAGAATATCAGAAACTAAACACAAGATTTAGTACTTGTTCATACCCTTTGTGTATAAACTCAACTTAGATCATCAGCTTCAAATAAAACTGGTGCAATAACGAAACCGAAAAGAAGCCGTTCCACTTGTCGAAAATTAAAGAAATACATAAAAAGGCCAGGGAAAAGAAAAAGATTTATAGTTTTTTAATCAATGAAAAAGCTAACATTTTATAGATCATCTAGCTAGGATGAAGAAAATCTAAAAGATATTGAAGCAACTTCACGATGAGAAGTTTTGCATTAAAAAACAAAAACTCGATGATGAGAGACACAAAATATTATTTTTTTCCCCAAAAAAAAAAAAAGAAAAAAAAGAGTTAAATAAGATATCTGCAAGAAAATCTAAAGAAGGGTAACTGAAAAAAGAAAGCAAGAAGAAACAACAAGAAGAAGAAGGGCAAAACAGATCTCCATGCAAGGAAAAAGAATATATATATATATTTTTTTTCTTTTTCTTTTGGCAACAGATCTAAGAAGACCCAGATATATATATATATATATATTTTTTTTCCTTTTAATTCCTAGAAGGAAAGAGCGTGAAAGAAGAAGAGCAATATTTTGGTATTAGATCTGTGAGAAAACATTTTCTTTAAAAAGATGATCTCAAAAACTGCACAGACCTCGCGCTTTGGCTTCCACTCCGGACACTCCAGCTTTCGGAAAACTTGTAATTCCTAAACAAGCCAAACTTCCTATCCCTATATAATATGCCTCCACTTCTTTCCCAGATTTATAGCTTTTTCTTTCTTTGTCTACAGACCACAATTTACTATAGAGAGAGAGAGAGAGAGAGAGAGAGAGAGAGAGAGGGTTTTGAAAGGAAGAAAATGACCTAATTAAGGTGGCTTTTTACCAAAAAATCTAAAAAGACATGGTAGTTTTAGCTAAATGGAACAGCTTTTGCACCGAAAGGAAGAAAAGAACCTTAAGGTGGTTTTTTGCCAAAAAATCCGAAAAGACATGGTAGTTTTAGCTAAATGGATTAGCTTTTGCAGGTGCAAATTCGCACCATATACTGCAATTGATGTTTATAAAGACTGTCGTAATTAATTAGGTGTAATAAAACAAATTTACTTACCGATAATATGCCCTTCTTATAGGTAATTATCATCAACATTTTACATGTGCGCGGCCATGCATATTATGTATTAATATATATGTGCATATTTATATATACATATATGAAAGTTGATCTGACAATTGAGGGGATTAGCTAGCAAGTTATGTACCTCCGAAATTACAGAGACCTTTTCCAAGCTAGGGTTTGGTGCTTTCCACGTCTTGGTCCACTACAGGGGGTGTTCAGTAGAAGAGAAAAACAAAAGGAATATTTATTATAAAAAAAAAAAAAAAAAAAAGAGGGTCAATCTCATTACAAGTTCTGCCCCTGCATGGTCCTGTAAATGGTGGTCATGTTGCATCAGTTGTAGTTTATGTTCCTAAACTGAGGACAGTACATATCCGATAATGTGTCCATGGCTAATGTTACAAAAAATTCTCAATTTCTTATTAAATTATAAGTGATTTCCATAGGATATGTCGAGTATACGTAATGGACAATGTGCATATTTAATTAAAAATTGTTAAATTCGGACATGTGAAATTACATATTGTCTAATGATAAAAGAATTTAAATAAAAAAGAGAGATAAACTCCCATGCGAAACTCTTAAAAAATAATAAAATAATAAAATAATAACACTCGACACTCCTTTATACAATTCTTAAATAACCTAGAAGAAATCCTTATTAACCAGGTTAAAAAAGCAATAGGAAATTCAATTATGAAACTTCAAAAAAACTTATTCTCACTTTTAATTGTGTAATAATAGAAGAAACCCTATATGTAGGATTCAACAAACTAAGCTATATCTTGGGGAAAAAAACAATGCATTATGTAAGATATTTGTATTCCTATTTTTAATTTTTTTTTTCTCTAAAAGCCCATGTTGGCGGAGATTAAAAAAACAAAAAAACAAAAAAAAAAAAAGAAAGAAAGAAAGAAAGAAAGAAAGAAAGAAAAACTCTGATGCACTAAATAAGATTTACTAGTATGTTGACTTTTTGCAGCCAAAAGTCCTTGTAACCCTTCCCTCTCCATACCCTTCTGCTGCCCATGCCATACACCTAAGACCGTTGGCACTCAAAGCAACTCTCATCGATCATGATGAGAAGTACTCAGTTTCTAATAATTATAATTAGCCTCTAATTGCTATAGTGTTAATTACTATAGTAGATTCTTTTTTAATTACTCATTATTCAAGATTTTAACTTAGGACCAAATTAGTGCAAAATAAGCAGTATGTCTGTGAAAAGATCAAGGTGAAGTAACTATCCTTTTAACATTCGACAGTTTTAGACGTAATTAATAGATTCTGTAAAGTTTTAGTCTATGGAAACAACATTATACTTAATTAAACGCAGAAGTATAATTGGTTGATGAGTATATCATCTAATCAAGGAACTCAATCTTTCTCCAAGTTATACCAATATATAGAAGACCTCGTTTCTGGAACCCAGATTATCACGCATGCTCTTTTGCATGAACATATGCGTTAGAGCCTAGAGAAGTCCCAAAAAAAGAAAAAAAAAAAGATTTTTGAGCGAGAGAAGAGATAACTGACATCATGAGAGTAAGCTAAACATAGACAAAACGCAGATATGGTTTTGGCATCAAATTGTAAGGATTACTTTTGATATAATCAATAAAATTAGCGCTATATATAAACTTGCTCGGTAGAGTTTTTTGAAAAATTGCTTTTGAATTTTTGGGTTCATCAGTTATTTTTGAAGTGTTTGAATAACTCTTTAGAAGAGTTTTTGACTCTATAAATCAGCTTTTGTTAAAAATCGCATTTTTGTGACTTCTCAATAAAAACTCTTCTAATAAGAATAAAGCTTTTACCATAGATAATTAAGTAATTAAGACTATAGAAACTTCATCATAACATGTTTATTGTTTATTCTAACAATAAAATATGTCTTATTAATTTCTTTTAAATTAAGAAAAACCCTTTTTTAAGTGATTATACTAAAAATACGATTATATAAAAAATACACCAATTTTAGACCCTATGTTTCCACTGAAAGATCAATCAACAAATATATATTTCTATAATTAATATAGAAATATATACTTAAGTAATATACATAAATTGATTTATAAAATCAAAATGATTTTTTTTTTTTAAGTACGCTACAATTATGATATGAAATACGATATACTTATGATAGAAGTTGAAATTTTTTATTACATAATATACCTAGCCTGGCCCAAAACCTACCAATATTTTGTTTGCTAAATCTTAAGACAAATTCTCTACCAGCTCTTTTAAAAGAAGATATTCCAAACACTAAATAAAAAATCATAACTTTTATTTGTCTTCTTCTATTGCCTAAAAACAAACGCAATATTCTCTCCCACCACCTAAAAGCAAAAGCAATGCAAACGATAGCATATATATATATATATATATATATATATATATGTTTTCCATTTCGCCAATGGAATATTTTAAGGTAGAAAGGCTACAATGACAAAAGAAAACTGTGTGCGCACTATGCACATGTGTTTCGTATTGTAAATTGTGTGCGCACTGCGCGCATGTGTTTTGTGATGTATGCTAGGTAAATTCAGAAACTACGCATTTCTATTGTGTAAAATTACCACGTTGAAATGTTGAAACGTACATATAAACGATAAGATTTAACGAGACAATAATTTAAACCGTTGATTTAAGGATTAATTAAGATGAAGTTCATCTCATGTTTAATTGTATGTAATAGCGTGTTCTCTTAGTTTGGAGGGCACAGATCACGAAAACCCTAAAGAAAGCTACGTGCGCGGAGATGCTAAAGTTGCCCAAAACGTGTAGTTGAGCAGACGTTGAAATCAGATATTCACGTGGCCATTGTCAAGTAGCGACTTAATGAATATTGCGTATTTAAGTGAACTGTACATAAGAAAATTGTTGTTATTATATATATGTAGTTGATACAATATATAGATACATTGTGATGAATTATAAGCTAAAAGAAATATTGCTATAAGTATATGTATTTGTGTCCAAGTTGTAAAGTAGAGCTTCAATGAGTTAGCTCTTAGTTATAGGTGTAATCAAGCTAGTAAAAAATAGAATATTTCGCAAGAGCAATGATATACATAATGAAAAATTTAATCATGAATATCATATATTATCAAGTGTTTAAATTTTGTAGAGTCTTTAAAACTAAAATAACTATTTTATCATTGCTTTTTTACCCATTACAAGTTATTTTTTAGTTTCATGATGTATCATGAAACTTTTCTTTTATAATGTGAATTATTTTCATTTCGTAATTATTAGCCCATCTTCATTATAAATATCGATATTGTTACACAAAAAATATGAAAAATAACATTATATCTTACTTTGTATTTTAATGTGTAATATAAAATATCTATTTTTTCTCATCATATTTTGAAACTCGTAAAACTAAATTTTTAGTATTTAATTAATTTCCAAATATAAATATTATAATGATTATATAAAAAGGTCAAGATATCAATCAACAAGATCAAATATTAAATTTGACATTGATTATACATTATGATAATCTGAAAGTCGTAAATATTTTTGGAATTGTGATAGCCATTCCACCCATTTCATCGAGATAAGCAAGACGTATTCTATCATAACTCGTTCCTGCCAAGAAAAAAAGCGCCGCGCCAATAAATCCATGAGAGATTATTTGTAAAATGGCTCCATTAAGTCCTGTATCGTTTATAGAACCAAGTCCTATAATTATGAAACCCATATGAGATACAGAGGAATAAGCTATTCTTTTTTTTAAATTACGTTGATGTTGAAGCTGCATAGATTATTTGAATTGTGCCGACTATCATCAACCAAGGAGAAAATATAGAATGTGCGTTCAAATTTAATACATAAGAAATTTGATATTAAAGATAACACTTCTTAAAAAGTACTTTTTTTATTCGAGTACTAAAATTTGTCATTGATACATCAATATTTTAGCATTTTATTAGTGACACTCCAATTGACAGAAGGTTAATTCAACTGACCAGAATTACAGTGGTCAAACTATTGTCTTTCTCATTGTTCCAAATATATATATGTGTGTACATATATATATATATAATGCTCCTAATTCAGTTTAAACATTTATATTGATGAGATAAATTTTTAAGTTTCAAGTTTCAACTGATCTAGATGATCTATTGGTTGATTCCAATTACATATAACAAGTTTATACAGATATGTATTTGATGTTGGACAGAGTCCAAAAGTAAGAGTAAAACGAAAAATGGTTGAAGTAGTAGTAGGACTGCTAGTTCTGATCATCTGATGAACGTAACAGCTCACAACTCTCCAAACTTCAGTAGGTGCAACACATACATCAACAATTAAATGCTATGTTTACTTCCAATTGGTATGTTTTTTATTATTAGTTGAAGAAGAATCTTTTGCAAAACTAGTAGTTCCCACTCTTGTTTTCACGCGGTTATATATATATATATATGTATGTATATATATACGTATATTCATATAGTCTAGGGTGAAAATATAGAGGTACGAACAATAATTGTGTGCAAGTGTCCTTTTCTGCTGCAAACTCATGACTTAGAAAAAATATATATATATATGTATATATATATCCTCACCCGATTGGACAACGGAGATCCAAGCTATAGAATAACTCCCAAAAAAAAAAAAAAAAGATACGACGATGGATTCAACATTAATCTAGGCTACAATACAACTCTTCGTTTCTGACAAGAGCTCAATTATTTTATGACCAATTTGAAAAATACATTTCTGCACAAAAAATATGATGACACTTGAGATACCAAGACATATATAACGCTAACAATATCAGCCGCGCCGTAATTGGCACACGGCGGACACAGGCAGGTTGGATAATAAATTTGTATCTGTACATGCCAAACTACACACACACACACACATACTGGCCTACGTCTGTTTGGTCTAGTAGCACCTGTAGATAACTTGTAACACAAAATAAAATTAAAAAAAAAAATCTATCACAAAAATATATACAGGGATGATTTAATTTTAGAATACACCCATCAAACTAGAAGGCTAATTCCGTTGTTGCTTGCTATCAGGGGCAAAGCTAGCTTTACACTTTCACCCGACTTAAAAAGTTCTTGTATTTTTTTTTTTTTTTGCACAATTTACTGTTCTAAAATTTTCTAATCCCATCAATTATAATATGTATACATTGAATTTTTATAGTATGTTTTTTTTAATAATATTTATCTTAAGTTTTGATGTTGAATTAGTATAGTCATTTCTCAAATTTAAAAATCCGAAAAGACCAAAAATCAATATACTACGGTAAAATTCTTAATTTTGGACTGTAAACTATATGAACGAATTACACTCTACCACAAAATTTATTCATTGATAATAAGAAATAGAAAGAAAGGTAAACGAGATATAAAGAGTTACAAAGATAGTTGCACTGTAATTATGCGAATCATGACTGTTAATCAAAATTCCTAACTTCGCCGCTATACCAAAAATACATTCCTCGACTATGGGACAAAATACTTCCTTTACCATTCAACGCTAAAGTTTCTTCTCTGTAAATTTCTCCATGACTCTATATATGTTCCATCATTGCATTCGGTCAGATAAACGTCCTTTCACTGCCGCAGTGGTGGATTGATCTTTCGGTAGATTTCAAAAGAATCTAGTAAAATATATATATATATATAGACATATATATATATATATATATGTATGTATATATTCATGACCAAATCTTATTGAGGAACAAGATTTGAAAATGTAGTTTGGTCAGACAAGCCGACCACGCATGGTTTGAGTTATCTAACTTGTCCCTGATTGCTCATACACCGTAGTTTTAAGCGAAAAGCATGTTTCTTCCAATTTAAATATATATATGAACCTCTTCATCACAATCAGTCCTTTTTTTTTT
>CM046377.1:39263365-39292696 GCA_025413485.1 Ficus microcarpa | reverse complement strand
TGCTCTTGAGAGTAAGATCGACGATAACACTCATGGATCTTCGAGAGAAGGACAAAGAGAGATGAAAGAGTGAGACTCGACAAAGCCCCTAAATCCCTAATTACAGCAGAAGAGGAATAAGGATTTGGGCGACACCCGTAGCCCAGAAGGAGGGGGGGGGGGGTAAAGACCATCGTCGCAAGGTACGGGTCGCGACGATCCACCTATTGGCCAAGATCTGGCGATCTTCGTTGGTGACCCCATGCCCGCCTTCGTCAGAATTCGAAGCTTTTTCAGATTTCGGGTCGTTCGGGTCGCCGATGAACCTCTCCAGCCACGGGCAATCCTCACCAGAATATGTGGTTTTTATTTTTTAGTTTTTATCATTATTATTTTTTTTTCAAAGAAATGTTGAGTCGAGTTTGTGGGTCATCTTAATAAAAAGAAAAAACAAAAGGGGTTGATTTTTTAAGTAAACTAGAGTTTGGTTTTTAACTTTTATTTTTTTATCGAAAGACTTTTGAATTTTTAAGTAGGTGAGATTTCAGTCTCTTATCTTTTTTTTTTTTTTTTTTTTTTTTGTTAAAACACTTTTAAGGGGGTGTTTGGTGAATGAGTTTAGTTTAAGATTTTTAAGTTTCAATATTAATTTTTTAGAAAAGACAAAAAAATTTTTCAGAAAAAAATAAAAATCATGATAAAAAAAATACAATAATTTAATTTAAAATGAACTTATAAACAAACACCCCCTAAATTCTTTAAAAAAATATATGTATTTTGGTTATCATGTTAAATTTTGGATTACCGTAGGGGTATAACGATAGCATGACATTGATGGAAGAGATTACCTCGATTAATAGAGTATGATAACAGATATTTATTTTTGAACAAAAATATTTTGTTGTCTTAAAAAATAAACAAGCTCAAAGTAATATCCAACAAAAATTATCTTTATAAGTTGGAAAAAAAAAAACTCACAGTTTTTTAAAAATCAGAAAAAAAAAAAAAGATAAAAGAGAGAAATAAAAATATTATTTGTGAAGAGACAAATCATTTTAAAATAAAAGGAAATAAATAAATATTATTTCTTATGTGTCTATTTGTGAAAATTTATTTTTTCTTATTACTTATGATTTGTTTTTTTTTTTTTGTTAATTCATAAAAAATTATTATTTTTTACTAGGGATTTTTGAACTTATTGAATTTTAAGTGTAATATAATACTTTTGTTTAAAAAAAATGAAATCCTTTGTCATTTTCTACGAGCTGAAACGACCTAATCCATCAATATCACTATACTATTATACACCACCATCATACATTACCTTCCTTTAAAAAATTAATAGAAGTACTAAAATATACATTTTTAAAGAATTATGGGGTATTTTAACAAAAAAAAAATATTACGAATCAAAATCTTACTAATTTAAGAATTTAGGGGTATTTTTACCAAAAAAAAAATTAAAATTTAGAGATGAAACTCTCGTCTACTTAAAATTTGGAATCCATCTAAAGTTTGGAACCCATCCAACAATTAAAAAAAAAAAAAAAGAAGAGCAAACTTTTTAAGAATGGATAAAACGCGATGTCGTATTGGAGGAGGAGTCGTTAATAATTAGTCGAACATGTGATCAAAGGGTTCAGATTATTTTACTCCATGGACGGGAAAAGGGGCTGTACCCCGTTGTAGAAGTCCAGTAGTAACTGTCATTTTAACTTTTATCTATCAAATTATGTTTTTTTTTAATTATTATTGGATTATGATTTGAAAATTTTTAATTTTTAAAAATTTCCATTTTAATTGTTAATTTAAAAAGATTAGAAGTGTAAAAATGAATGAAAAAAAAAGAGGTAAAGAATTGAAAAATTAGGTTGAGTGTCATTTTTTAATCACCTAATTTAATATATGACTTAAATTTTTTTATTTAAAAAAATAATCGTTTGTTATTTTTTAGATTTGTTCAATCAATAGTTGATTAATAATCAATCACTGATTGATTATAAAAATTGACGATTAACTATAAAATTTAATAATTTATATTATAATAAATTACTGAAAAGATTATTATGTGATGATCATTTAATAAAATTTATTAACTGTTTTAAAAAAAATTATGTTTTAATTAATTTTTAAAAATTTAGACCTTTCAATAAAAAACTTACTAAAAAAAAAAGTTTTTTGGCGGAATTTATAGGGGAAGCAAAGTTGACGTCATAAAAAGAAAAAAAATTTTCCCCTTTTTTTGGGGGTGATTGGTATAAATACTTGTGCTGCAGTACTCTTCACTTTACCCCCATAATCTGCCATTGTAGAATCAGAAAAAGAAAAGAGAGCTCCACAAGGCATTTTTGGTGCTTTATTTATTTGTTTGTTTGTTTATTTGCAACTTCGCTCTTTTAGGGTTTCCTCTCCTCTTCTCCTCCCAAATTCTTGTCCATGGAAATCGTCAGAAGAGCATCGCATGCTGGTTCCTGGTACACTGACAACCGTAAGCCTCTCTCCTTCTCTCTCTCTGTTTTGTGTGTGTTTGCAGACCATCGCTGGGTTGGTTTTCTTATTGATCTGTTTGGTTGCCAGGAAAATTGCAGATTATACCTAAATCGCCGCTTAAGTTAATTTGACGGGAAAAAAAAAAAAAAAAGAAACACTAGTTTGCTAGATAAATTCTGGTGGCAAAGGAAAGGAGAATTTGGAAACAATTTCATGAACTATGTGCTGAAATTGAATATATATATATTTTTTTGTTTTTTTTTGGTGAGGTGAAACTGGAAAGGCCTTAAATTCGGTTGCTTTTCTTAGAAGTTAAAAAAACCAATAGACGATATTTACGAGGGAAATTGAGTTGGTTTTCGAAGTCACCATTCTGTAACTCCTTTTTCAGCGAAGAAATTAGCTGAAGAACTTGAGGGATGGCTCAGAGAATCTGGCCTCACTAAATCTCCTGACGTACGAGGTGTTATTGCTCCGTAAGTTTATATTGTTCCATTGCCTCGTGCTTTTTGTGTGTAAAAGAAAATATATCAATTTTTCTTTTTTCAAGAAATTTGAAAACTTTCTATTCTTTTTCTGATCGTGACTGAATCACAGGCATGCTGGCTATTCCTACTCCGGTCGTGCCGCCGCCTATGCATTTGGGAACATTGACCCGACAACCATGTGAGTTTGCTTTTGTTACGCATTGTTGTGAATTTTTCATAAACTTGTGAAGATCAATTTGAATGGCTCTTGATTTTTGGTACTAATTTGAGATGAAATTTATTCTTCAGTTCTCGGGTGTTCCTTCTTGGTCCATCTCACCACTATTACACCCCAAAGTGTGCTCTTTCCGGGACTTCAGTTTACAAGACTCCCATTGGGGACTTGCCTATTGATTTGGAAGGTGAAGTAGTTTCTTCATTTCATTAAATTTTCAATTCCTTGCGAAGTGACAATTCAGTACTCTTTGCTGATTGGATCCCTGTTTCATTTATTTATCAGTGATCGAGGAGCTAAAGGCAACGGGAAAGTTTGAGCAAATGGATATTCGGGTTGATGAGGCTGAACATAGCATGGAGATGCATTTGCCTTATCTTGCCAAAGTTTTTGAGGGGTACCTTTCCTTTATGGTGAGGCTGTATTCGTTTGTAGTTTTGAACTGAGGCTGACTACTTCTGATGAAACTAATGCAGGCACCAAGTTAAAGTTGTGCCCATTTTGGTAGGTGCTGTTAATGCTGAAAATGAAGCCATGTACGGACGGTTGCTTGCAAAATACGTGGATGATCCCAAAAATTTCTTCTCTGTATCATCAGATTTTTGCCATTGGGGATCTCGGTAAGCATCCATCTTTAGAATTGTTAAGTCTATACAACCCCAAAATATTTCCTGCATTCAGAATTGACAAAATTTGTTTTTGAAATGCTTAATATGAATGCTTTGTTCCCCACCTCATTTTTTATACCGATAGCAATGTTTTCTTTTTAGTTGTTCCACTTTATGCTTCCAAATTTCACAGTCACGTTAAGCCAGCACGATGATCATCATACCTTGTTAATGTCTCATTAGAATTTTCTCTGCACATGTGCATTATCTTCATCTGACACACGGTTTAGCCAGCCTGATCGATTTCATTTCTTTTTTTGCTTTAAAAAAAAAAAAAGGAATAATTTACGGAGGCTTGTTCAATTTGTCTCAGATTCAACTACATGCACTATGACAAGAAACATGGGCCCATATACAAATCTATCGAAGCCTTGGACAGGATGGGGATGGATATAATTGAAACTGGAGATCCGGATGCTTTCAAGAAGTATCTGTTGGAGTATGACAATACCATCTGTGGACGCCACCCAATTAGTGTTTTTCTCCATGTAAGATCCCCAACGTGCTAGTTGCATGTATATGTATACACACACACACACATGTATATGCGTATATATATACACAGACACATGTATATGCATATATGCTGTGAATTATTTATTCTTTGACTGGATTTCAATTGTTCCTTCAGATGCTGAGGAATTCCTCAACAAAGATAAAGATAAATTTTCTCCGGTACGAGCAGTCGAGTCAGTGCAAAAGCACGAGGGACAGCAGCGTAAGTTATGCGTCAGCGGCTGCAAAAACAGACGCCTGAAACTGAAGATGTAAATTAAATTAGTGCTGCAGCGGATCATGTTCTCCCTTTGGGGTCATTCAACAATTCTCTATATTTGAATTGAAATTGACTGCAATTTTAAAGTGAACGCATTTTGCAAGGACTAAATTATATTTTCCCTGTTTGAACATTGTTTACTAATAACGGGATATTGTTTTGCCAATCTAATTTTCTCATCACGTTCGAGTATATTGTTTACCGTCCGCTGGTTCTTGGCTTCTTTCTTAGTTCATATCTGAATTCTACGGGAGGCTTAGATACATGTTTTGTTTTAGATTAAATTGCTCGTTTAGTCTCTAAACTTTTATGATTGTGTAATTTTCCACATAATTTGCATGACCCTAAACTATTAAAATTTGCATAATCCTAAACTGTTAAAATGTTATTATTATAGTAATTTTTGTTAATTTTTGGACATAATCTGTCATTGATTTGCATCTCAAAAAGTGATGAAAATTAACAAATTTCATCTTAAACTTAACGGAAAACACTATTGTGGTTTGTAGTAATGTTTTTAATAATTTAGGGTTATTTTAACTATCAAGAAAAAAGAACGCAAATCAAAACGACACAAATTTAAAAATTTATGAATCAATTTAGCAATTTACTTTATTTTACTCTGTTATATTTTCTAATTTAGCAATTTTAGGAATCAAATGTGGTGGTGGGGGATTAATGCTTTAATTATATTATGACAGAAATGGTATAGCGTTCAAATTCAGAAAGAATTTATTATTACTGTTGTTATTACTATTTTTCTTTTCTTTTCTTTTTTTTTTTTGGGCTGTTTGGTGGGTAGCAAAACCGTCTTGATAGTGTTTCCATTGTGAGAGATATTGACAGAGGTGCTGTTTGTCAACTTTTATTTTGGACTTTGGGGGTCCAAATTTGGATTCCTTTCAGAAATGCATGTGATGCAGATTTACAGAAAATGCCATGTATTCTTCTGGAATATATAAATCAATAGAAGATAAACGCAAATAAATATGCAATTTTGTTCAAATCTTGTCTCTTGCATGTCCCTACTCTTTTGACAAACTGCACCTCTAAAGTCTAAACGCCTTTTTAACTCCACGGCGCTTTATTATTTTCCAGCAATCTTTTTTTTTCAAGGAAAACTAAAAATTCATATTACACTGAGGTTCATAAAACTTATTTTGTTAAGGAGTCAAATGTTGTCCGACTTGTTCTCAACCAAACCGAGGGGCCAATTCCCCCACTTGCCTTCAGGTTCCGGAGGCTCAAGCACATAGACCTCCCCATTTGCAAGTCCAACTGCAAATTGTGTTGCTTTTTGTGGATTTGCCGCGACGACTACTGGGTATACAGTCGAACTGCAAATGCCAACACCACAATATGACAGATTACTATGTGAAGACGAAGAATGGCAACTTTTTAACTAGGTAGTTTTTTTTTTTTTAAAATAAAAAAAGGATTGATGATGTCATCATGTCTTCCCAACTAGTGCCACAATGAAAATCTATTGGTACTAGAAAATGTGGAGTGATAACTGATCCAACCAAAAGATACGCATGTCAGAACCCATGACCCATACCCAAATGCACCATGGATGGCAAGCACATACGGGGTTGGGTAAGAATTGAACCCAATCCATGGGAAGTCTTAGGTGGACATCACTCAAACACTATGCTACCACCAACTGTGGTTCTAACCAAGGTAGTTTGGCAGGAGTTGACGAGGCTAGTTTTGTCGGACTATACTTTTGGTGGTCTAGTTGGCCTTGGTGTGCCATGGTAGAACCATATGGCTACACCAACCCCTATCTCTATAGCTTGCTTTCTCAGGAAAATAAATGAAGGTTAAAGGATGTGGAATTACCTTATGCTGGCAAGAAGATAAGCAGGAGGATGAATTCGACGTTGTAGTTTGAGAAGATCATCAAATATGGCTAAAGTTCCATCCATAAAACTGGCATACACCATCTGGCCATCGCATGAGAAAGTTGCATGGGAGATTGGTGAAGAAGCTCCTGTAATATTCCACTGAAAACAAAAAGAAAGAATGACATTTCTTTTTAACTGCATCTGTTGAAACCAGCAAAACCATCAAACTCATCATATTAAAAGAGTAGGAAAAAAAAAGACCTGATTAACGCATTTTAGGTTTTCAACTCCATATATTGAAAGGTTAGCCCTGTGGACGACTAGGAAATGCAACTGATCCTGGTGAATCTGGATTTGAGTGTCCGACTCTAGTTCCAACTCCTTTCCATGTGGAACTCTCAAGAATGTGCATCTTGCGATTCTCCACGGATCAGCATTCCATACGAAGAGCTTGAGAGCGCATAAATTTGAGAATCAGAAACTCAAATCATCCTTCAAGTTCTTATTATAGCCTAGTTATGTTTGGAGGGACGGGGGAAGAGAAGAAATGGCTATGGCATCATAGGTAATGAAAAAGCATGTACTAACCTGTACATCAGGACCAGAAGAAATAAGCACATTTAGAGTCTGCGAGAAGGCAAGGCCAGTGACTCTCTCTGTGTGGCCCACCAGTGTGGCTCTGACCTGCAAAATAATAGCGATCCAAAAGTGAAGGGGTTTTACTTCACGCAGAAAAGCCGCTCTACGAGTCCATTAGACAACAAATAGCACCTTGTTTGTACGGACGTTATATATTAGTATGGTCGCATCGTCCATGCCGATGGCAACTATGTTGTTATCTTCAGGGTAGAAAGCAAGACAAGTTGCTGCAGGTGGTGGAGACATCATAGTCGCCATTGTCTGTGTCAACCAACAGAATTTGAGAAGCATCAGTTGGATTGTAAAGTACTAGTTTGGAGTGTAAACATATATGCTAAGAACAAACCACAAACCTCTCACCAATTATCGTAAATCCTGAAAATATTTGCAGGTTGCACGATAATTCATGAGCACCTCACCTTATATGAAAGCATATTGAACAGAGAAATAGCCCCTCCTGATGCTGACAAGAGATAAGAGTTATTCTTGGACAATGCAAAGCAAGGCACAGCCTCTTCAGGTACGCTGTCAGTAAGGTCATTGCTCATCACCTGTAAGCCACTTGATGGTTGCCATAACTGAGGTTGAACCTTGGTCGTTGCCTACATCAAGCATCTCCTCAAATTGACATCTCATTTTACGCTTCAAATAACAGTTCCGAAAGGATAAAATAAGCTTTTGAGACTGACCATTAACATACTAGTATTGTACCTTGCCATTTGAATTGAATTCATTTCGTGGCCATTTCCAAAGTAAATGAATGGCATTCGATGCTAATGCCAAAATGGCATTACCTGAATGAGTGTAGGTCAGCCTTGATATCTGTCATTCATCAGAGAAGAAGCTCATTAAGAAAAAACTCAGAACTTATCCATCATAACTTCTGAACCGTACATGCTTATTTTCATAGAAATTCTTGGTAGTTCTATATAACGAGGCAATGCCAACACATTTCAAAAGCATCAGCCGCCTAAGACAATCATGTTATTTAACCACTAAGCAGACTGGTAGTTTTCAGCACTCCTACATGGGAGAAGGAAAAAAGAAATAACACCCTTTGTTGAGAAGCCCTACAACTTAAAGCTCCGTTTTTATGAAAACTTAGCAGAAGCAGGAAATAAGAACCTGTTGTTTTGAAGTTTACAGTTATTGCCTAAGTGGCACAGTTCAGCAGAAGAAAGTCCAAAGTTGGTAGATGCACAATGCAAAAATTAAACAAATATAAACAGACGAAAAATAGCATTAGTACCCCATTTGCTTTAATTTGAGAAGGCAGTTTTAAGGATTGGCATTGAGAAGGGCTGTCAAACTCATAGAGATTCCATATCTCTTCTTTAGAACTGGCTTCAGCAATTAAGGATATCGCATCTTCTATAACTTTTGGGTTCCCATTCTGCAGAAAATGGCAAAATGTTGTACGGTTGTATAAGTATTACCAAGTGAGACATAAATATTCATTATGCAAATAAATAAACTTATATTTTAGATATATCTAGTTCCCTGAATTCACACCTTGGGAATATCTATTTCCGCTGATTCAGCTTTAACCCCAGTTGAATTCGGGTCTAGAATAAGCTGCATAAAATAACAAGCATCAGGGAAATGGAAGCCTTACACAACAGATTCAAAGCAAAGGAAGACCTTTCTTCTTCTTCTTCTTCTTCCTCTCTCTCTCTCTCTCTTTTTTTTTTTTTTTTTTGGCAAAAAAAAAAAAAAGAGTTCAATATGCTAGACCTTTCCAAGAAGAGTTTCAGAGATTTCTCTGGATGCATCAACAGAATGTTCCCCTGTTTTTTGCAACAAATGGAGTCCATCATCAGATTCAGCAATACGCCCAGTTGAATTCGGGTCTAAAACAAGCTGCATAAAATAATAAGAATTATGGAAATGGATGCCTTCCGCAACACATTCAAAGCAAAGGAAAACATTCACAGAAATAACAACATGCTTAACCTTTGTCAGGGTTTCAGATATTTCTCTAGAGGCATCAAGATAATGTTCCTCTGTTTTTTGCAACAAATGGAGTCCATCGTCAGATGCCAATATCTTAATTCTGTTTCCATTCGCAACAACAGCCAACAGTGTGCTATCCTTGTTGAAGCGAATACGAGGAGCAACCTAATTAGAAAGAAAATGAGAATAAGTTCACAATTTATATTGCTGTTGTTCTCATCTAGTAAAGTAAATCAGATTTAAGCAACCACTTGATGTATAAAAACCTGCTGAACCATGGACTGTCACCACATTGATATTAGTTACACACCTCTGTTTCTCACTAAAGACAAATGGCTACACAAGAACTCACCGGTAATTCTCCACCTGCATCAATGGTTGACAAAAGTTCCTTCTCGTCCATGTCCCAAAATTTGATCACATGGTCATCACCGGCAGCCAAAAGTTGGTTCTTGATTGTACCAAATTGCACGACAGATGCGGGACATGACTTGAGTCCTTTGTACGTTCTCTTTACAGAACCTTGACTCTCATTCCATTCAACCAGGAATGACTTCCCATCTTTGTTGGTTCCACACGAAAAAAGCCTACATCAAATCAATGGATAAACAAAATATTGTTCACCCCCATAAAACCAAATTAATGCATGCCAAACAAGAGTACAGATCAATCTATCATTATAGAAAACCTTTCACCATTGGCAGTATAAGCCATTCTTGTGCACCCAAGACCAGGAGCATCATAGTTCACTCTGGCTCCTAAAGTATCATACAACCATGCTTTAATCTTGCCGTCCACTGCCGTCGAGAAGAGAAACTGGGGCACAAAGTACAATCCATCAGATGATTCTAATTTTGAAGGTTGGAACTATTCGAAAGTAGTAACGAAACTAGTTCTTACAGCAATATTTTCCGTGGCATGGGAACAGATGGAATAAACGGGAGCATCATGACCTTTGAAAGTGAATTTCCTGTTGCCCGTAACCACATCCCACACCTTAAAAGACATTAATGAAACATGTCAGTTTCATAACAAGTACAATTCGCAATCATGCACAATTAACCAACCAACCCTGATTGTCTTGTCATCACCACATGTTACGAGCAAAAGTTGATCACAAGGAGAAGAAAACGCCAAATCATTTACACTGCCCAGATGAGCATCAATCTGTACAAGACAAACTCGACGTTAATTTTGGAGAAACGCATTTGAATAAAAAACCTTTTCTTCTCATGATTATTTGTCTTTTAAGGCTATCATACCTCAAATTGCTGACGAATGATGTCTCCTTCAGAATAAGAATATAGCTGTACAATGTGTTTTGAATATGCAACCCCTGTTTTGAAGCCCATCAAGGAAGTGATTATCAACTAAAAAAATTTATGATTGATGGCTATCGTTATTCAAACACTTTTGCCATTCGTGCTTACCAAATAAAGAGCCATCAGGACTCCACATGATTTGATTAACAGAGACACTTGGATCTTTCATCAGAGCTGCCTGTGGATATAAATGAAAATGGTTCAAATGCCAGATAAAGGGAATAAGCTTCCTTTTTTTTCCTTGAGATCAAAATTATGAAAGAAGACTAACCTTGAAAGTCATCGAGCAAGATCCGATATCCCAAACTCTAAAATTTCTAGAAAGCAACTTTTTCCCATGAGCAACATCCCACAACCCTACATCGCCAACAGAAGTTCCAACTGGAGAAATACATTTGAAGGGTTTGTGAGTAAGTTACAAATAAGAGCCTCATATTATGATATACAACATAGGCAAGGACATAGTTTCTTGGATTAAGGAAAGAAAAAATAATTATGTATCAGTCAACCTAGAAGAATCGTTGGCTTAATGGGATGAAAATCCATGCTCGTTGGACATGATCCCTCAGTTAATGTTAGAACTACCACCGTGGGCATGTTGGCGTGCATGGAGGGCACTAAGCAGCTACTTTGACCAGGATCACTGGTTGGAGAAACTACCTACAAATATACGAAAATCAAAGTTCAAAATAGGAGGTTTTGAGATGTGCTGCGATGCTGCATATTGATCCAACCTACTTCATCCAAGCGCCCGAAATCTTTGGATGAGATATCGGAATCTTCAAGACAATCTCTAGCTGTAGCCACAAAATGCAATCAAGGGTCAACAAATTAAGCAAAGGTGCAATGTGTAAAAATGAACCAGTAAATTAGCCAAAGACACCATGCAAGCCTAGAGACCAGTACCTATCTGGGTGGTTGTGTCATGACGGGCTGTTTCAAGACGGAATGCACATTCTGTCATGGTAGATAGACAGGGACTTCTATCGGGGGAACGGGTCACAACGGATGATGATGTAGCTTGAGAAGGCTAACCACAAAAAATAACAGTAAAAATAAAACTATTAATAAAAATAAATGAGCCATCTTGGGGGGATTCAGATATAACGTATAACTGGTCAAGAAACTATCCTTTAAAGTAAATACAAAACTGTAGGGTAGAAATTGTGCCTCCAATATAGATCTTACATTTACGTTGCTGTCAATTGATTCAACAAATGAAACAATGTCTGATGGGCAGACATGATCAACAAAAAGGGTTTTGATCTGCGGATTCAAACTCGGTTCTTTACATAGTACATGCTGCCAATTCAAGCTGTCAACATTTACTAGAAGTCAGTTCTCTCTACAACTTGCAATAAGCATAAAGAAGTTAAAACATAGAGTAGAAAAGACTAACCAAGTGAGCTAAAGAAATAAGAACACAAGCTTATACATAACCATCAAGTCTCGGAATCGAGAAAGCGGAACTACCTTTGGTTTATTAGACGGCGTAACCTCTGGCTGCTCACAGTAGGAAACTTGAGTTTGCCCTCAAAAATGGGATTTGCCTCGATCAATTTCTTGACTTCTCGTGTAATAGTCTCCCTGGCAGACTTGGTATCTCCATATGAGGAGAGGGACTCATGTTCTCTGTTGAATGCCATAAAAGTCATCAGGATATATGTACAAAAATCGCCGCATTAATAAATCAAAATATGACATAGAGAAGTCATACCTCATATCATCCAAGGTCAAAAGTCGAGCCATTTCTTTGTAGAGATCTTCATTACCACGCTCGAAAACTTTTAGTTCTGTGATGAGGATATCTAAAGCCTTCGCACGTTCCTTTCTGCTTATGGGAAAGCCAATTTAGTGTAAAGACTACAGAAAATTGCTTCAAGAGCTACTCGAGAATAAATATAGGACATCACAAAAGTAATTACCTATCCAGTGCCTCAAAGAATTTTTGCTTCCTGATTTCAAAGTACATCTTGGTGGAGTACCTATTGTCATCGACTTCTGTGAAACTCGAAATATACCTCTCCGCCCCATCCCAATTCGCACTAAGCATCATCTCTTCACAATATCCCATGTCGAAGTAAAACGCGCATTCACGCTCAAGCCTATTCATCGATTTACATGATATAATTGATATGTAAGTATAATAAGAGCGTCTCTTTCGAGTACTTATACACATGTAAAAGTGTGAAAAAACTTACATGTGAGCAGTTTGTTCGAAACCTTCCTCATTACAGAACTGCAAAATTAAGAAGACAAGCTCTTTGCTGAGAGAAGACATTTCCAAGGGCACAGTGTCGCCGACAAAACCTCCAAGCATCATCAACAAGATTCCAATTAGGTGCACTAATTCATTATAGAAGCATTAAAAAATATAGAAATAGATCTGTCATTAATATGCTCGGTATGATAAAAGAGAGCATAAGTTTAGATGATCTGGGTAAGTACATATTTACATATAGCTCATATGCATGCATTGGAACCCAAAAAAAAAAAAAAAAAAAACAAAACAGAGAATTAAGTCGCGCAATTTCCTGAACGGCTTCTTGAGAACGAAAAAAAAAAAAAAAAAAGGAAAAAAAGAGCAACAGCGACAACTGAAAAGGACGATCAGGATTCAGAGGTGTCGTCCAAAAATTGAATCAACTCAATCTAAGGAGTCAGAGGATCGTCTTCATCGAAGACAGAAACCCATTTCCATCAAAAGCGTTCCAGAACATTTAAATTGAAATCCAAGAAATGAGAGGGGGGAAAAAAACAGAAAGTAGAGAATCGAAACAAACAAAAACGGAAAATATGATCGTTAAAAAAAAAAAAAAAAAAAAAAAAGATCGTTCCCTTGATGACGAAACTCGAAGCGCAGAACAAAAACAAAAATCTTTTACCAGAGACCTTAAAAAAAATTCCATTTTTAAACGAAAACCATAAAATTTACATGAGGCAAAACATTGTGGAAAAGGAACGCTTCTGAATTCTATTTGATATTGAAATAATTTTCTCTTATTTCCCGAAGGATTGACGAAAGAAAATTAAAAAAAATTAATTAAAAAATGAGGAAAAGAAAGAAAAACAAAATGGTCGATACCTCAAAGCTTTTCTCTGGTCTCTCCCTCCTGAGTTTCTCTCTTTAGATTTTGGAAAATATATACATTTTTTTTTTGTTCTCACCCTTTGAGACCTAGAGAGACTACCTAAGGCGATACTATGAAGCGCGACTCGATAAACATATTCGTGACGATAAATTCGAGGTGATACGTACGTTTCTTATTGCTTTTTGAAAATTTCGAAAATATCTGAAATTAATTTATCTAAAGGTAAAATGCAATAAAACTCTTTTTATATACCAAATTGTCCTGATTTAATCAAACAGTTAAGATGTTATTAGTACATAATAACTATAATACACCTTAACCCATAATATTATATACTAAAAATTAAAAAAAATAGAAATTCAAAAAAATTCAAAAAAACTAAAAAAAAAACAGGTTTCTCAACCAGTCAACTAGCGGTCCCCCGACATCGATGAAGTCGCCGAGGAGCCCCCCTCCCCAAACGCCAATACACCCACAAACGTCGACCAGATTTGGCTTCCAAGGGGGGTGTCGCTCGAGCTCAAGCGAAAGAGGGTAAGGGGGCTTTGCTTATGGCTCATTGGCATCGGAAGGAGGGGGGTCGCTTGGGCTTCAGTATTTGGGGGGGTCTATTGGTGTGGGGGGGGGGGCTTGCTCGTTGGTGGGAGGTCGTCAGTCGGATATCGTCATCGGAGGCTGAGAGTGTCATCGATGGCTGGGGAGGGCATAGGTTTTTACCCATTTCTTTTTAATTTATTGTTTTATATATTATTTTTAATTTTTTTAGTTTATGTTAGTATGAGGTAAAATGTATTATAATTATCATATACAAGTAACATGTTAGCTGTTTAATTACATCAATAGATTAAAAATAAACTCTATCAACAGGTATATAAATGAGACTTTATCATAGATTTACCTATTATTTGTATGATATTTAGTAGTACTTATACAATATGTCGGAGCTCTTATATACGAGTCCAGTGACAGTAAGATAATTGTCTGGGGTGGGTCCCACAAGTCAGAAAAGTAAACGGCCAGATTGCGGAGGAGAAATTCTACACGCGTGTTTGTCATTTTTCGGCACTGGGCCCCACAATTTAGACTTTTGTTTTGTTTTCTTTTTTTTTTTCTGAGTAAACAGTATAGACTATTGAAAAAGAGAAAAAACAAAAAACAAAAAACAAAAAACAAATCTCTCTCTCTCTTTTACTTTTTAATTTTTTTTAAAAATTAGTTTCCAATGTAAATTCTAGACTATGCATGTTACAAGAGACGGATTTACGTTGAATCAAGGTAGGGTTACTGAATTTTTCTTATTTAATTGGAATTTTTTTTTGTGATTTTTTTTATTGACACTTAAAATTAATTATCTCATATAAGCTTTCATTAAAAACGTTACTCTTTTACCTATAAGCTTATTGGGTGTATACATTGGATAAGAAATTTTCAATCGTATTAAAATTTAAGGTATCATACAAGATTTATTAAACTAGAAGACTAACTCCACGGTTGCCTGCAACCAAAAACATTTTTTAAAGGTAAAACCAAATCTTTTTGTTGCATGAGTATTTAAATGATAAATTCGAACTCACAACACTTTTTTTTTTTTTTTTTTTAAGTATATATAACTGTGATGTTCAAGACTTTGACTCAATTGATCTACTGGATCCATGCAAAGTGTGCTCACCACATGGATCGAATGAATCTTGGGTCTTTGGGCCACAGGTGTGGCCCCAATAAATTGGTAGCACCGAATGTGAATCAAATTTTAAACCTAAGGGGTGTTTGAAAATAAGTTTAGTTTAAACTAAACTGTATTTTTTTCATCATGATTTTTGTCTTTTTCTGAAAAGGTTTTTTGTCTTTTCTGAAAAATTACTATTGAAACTTAAAAATCTTAAACTAAACTCATTCACCAAACACCCCCTAATACTTTTTTAAGCATTAAATTTAAGTGATTTACCATCGAGTCAAATCCTTGGAATTCGAACTTACAATTTAAACAATTTAAATAATAAGCTTATAATTTTATGAGAGAAAAGATTATAAAATAATTTTAAAAAATATAGATTTAGAATAGTGTTTCCAACGAAGTTGGAATGCTTTCTATAATACAATCTAAAATTAGAATATTCACATTGTGTTGAAGGGAAAAGAGAATAAAACTTTTAATATATAGATTACTATTGGAGAATGTTTAATAAGAGTTTTGTTTGTGTAAACAAATAAGTCAACAACAAAAAGCTAGAAAACTTTCTCGAGAAATAGTAAATATTTAGCCAATAAAAGTGACGATTAGAGTAATTTTTAGTAATTGTTTATAAAAACTAAGGGGGCAGCAGGAAGCATTGTATTTTATTGCTTACTGACATACAAATGAGGTCAATAAAAGCATTATTAAAAATGTTTTTTTTAATACATAATTTTATAAAAGCAACAAAAAATCGCATTCAACAAGACAATAACAATGGTTTATTTTATTTTACATAAAAAACAATAGTCTATTTTCTTTCCCTTCATGCCAGATTCAAACGTATTAACAGTTAAATTATCACGATATAAGTGCATGGAGTAATTCTGTTACTTTCATGGTATTGTCAACGTATACTTATGAATTAAGTCGCCAAAAAAACAGTAACTTATATAAGAGTATATATATTTTTTTTGGTTGAAAATTATAAGTGTATATTTATAACATATATACATGATCTAGAAAGCCTCAAGTCTAATGTCATGGGGAAAGGAGTTAGAGAGGGGCTTTGAATGAAGATTGTGAATTAATCTCATAAATAATTTTTTCCCCCGTTTGGTGTTTAAATTAAAACTAAAATTATTTCAATTTATTTTTTTTCCTCAAAAGTCAACAAATATTTTAATTATTTTTTAAAAAGTTAAATAATTCTAACCCAAAAAACTAAATTCCAACCTAAGAACCAAACACAAGCTTTTTAAGTTGTAACTATCCCTTTAATATGTATATATATAGTATGTATGTGTGAATAGATTCAACTTAAAATCTACAAGAGTTTTTTTATTGTAATTTCACACACGACTCCATTAAAAGATGTATAGTTTGAATTTTTTTGTCCTTAAAGTTCAAAAATAAATTATATAAATCAACTTTCTTATAAATATATATTTTCAAAAAATATTTGCTCAGACGATTTAGCTTCAAAACAAGCCTCAAAGACCAGATATATTTATGAATTAGGAAAAATATACTAGATTTCCAAATTGACCACATCCAAAATTACAATATTAAAATACTAAATCATTTAGGGCCCGTTTAGGATAACATGTGGAGATGGTGTTTTGAAGGTTGTGTTAGAAATGTGTTTGGGGGGAAACTTTTGAAAAAGTTATGTGATATAAAAAATAATACAAAAATTTAAAGTATGTTTGGAAAAAAAACAAAAACAAAATGGATATTATCTTGTTCCTCTCGTCGTTATGAGTATTTTAACATAAAAATCATCTTATTCCGTTTTGAAATGCAAAAAGTTATGGACTTTTAAAATTTTTGTTTTTTGAAAATAAAAAAGAGGGAAAGTCTAATATAGAATTGAGATTTTGAAATCCATATAGTGTTTTACCATCTCCATATCACCCCAAAAAGGCCCTTAATTGTGTTTGGTTTACCAGTTCGAATTAAACTTTTTTTGTTAGAGTTATTTGACTTTGCAAAAACAAGTTAAAATTTTTGTTAATTTTTCAGGAAAAAACAAAAATGAGTCGAAAAAGTTAGCATGCTTTTGGCCAACCGGTTTGGACCTAAGTTTTTTATCTCAATCTTCATCTTTTTTCTGAAAAATTAACAAAAATTAAAATTAATTTTTGAAAAGTTAATCGACTCCAACTTAAAAGTTACATTTCAAAACGGTGCACAAATACATCATTAATTCCAACCGCTGAACCAAACAGGCTCTTTAACTTGAAATTAATGAAAATATGAGGCTTTTACAGCCATTTAATCACTATTAAAACAGTCATCCATATCATAATCCTATAGCACGTTAGTCAATTTCGCAGACGGCCAAAATTTGCAAATCAGCAAAACTGAAAAATTTTAAGGAAATCAATTTGCTAGTTCATTTCAATCTGTCTCAAACAACAGCAACACTAGTAGCAGCAACAACAACAACTAAAGCAGCATAAAAGCACATGACTAACCATAATTAACTTACAACTAAATCCAAGTTGAAGGCTCTTTAACAACTTACAAACACGCGCGCGTATATCAAACAAACAGTGAAGTAAGGATAATTAGGAGATGTTTGGTATTATATCTCATTTTAAATTAAACTTTACTTTTTCATCATGATTTTTGTTTTTTTCTGAAAAATTTTTTTATCTTTTCTAAAAAGTCAACAAAAATTACTATTAAATTTTGAAAATCTTAAATTAAACGTATTCATGAAACTCCCTCTTAGATCTCATTATCCTTATTTCCATAAAAGAGGAAAAAAATTATAAAAAAATTCGCTCCACTGAAAGAAAGAAAGAAGAAGGAAAAAAAAAAAAAAACTGGAAGTGAAGTTCTTATGTGGTTGTTTACAAAGGGTAAAAAGAAATAGAAAATAATTTTTTATTCTCACTTTTTTATGGTTGCTTAGAAATGTGTGTGATCGGATGTGAAAGGGAAAGCGTGAATTTGTAGCTAACAGCATCAGCGAGTCTTTCTCTGTGTTGGGTCCCACAAACTGACAAATGACCTCATGGTCGTGTCCCTGGAAAATGCCAGACCAGTTACGCGTTTGAGAACCACGCGCCGTCCTGGGACAGAAATAGCAATTATAACGTGAAAGTGGTTTCATAGTGTTACCGTTGGGTCTCCCTCTGGAAACGCTTGATCCAGAAAAGAAGTGCATATATGATCTTGTATGTGTTTTAAGATAATACTTAAACGAGCAAATTCATCATGAATTAAAACAAAATTTTAAATTCAATGGTAAAAAAGATCACTTAATGTGCTAATGTACTGATACAGACTGGTTAAGGACTTGTATTATTTAAAAGGTATGCTCCATGTAACTTTATCGACGTATGACGTTTAAAATTTTAGAGGCGCGCAAAATAAATTGTAATTTGAAAATTATATATTCTTGTGGCCTAACATGAATGATATACTTAACGTAGATTATTAGAGACATATAACGTATTAAATGATAGTCGAATTATTTACTAACTTTGAAAAATAAATAATAACATGGTACATGTAATAATAAGTTATGCCGATTTCAAAATAAATATACTTATACACTATTAATTAAATAATAATAATGTTTTAACAATTGATTATTGACTTGAAATTACTTAAGCATTTCCGTAGTATTATCAAAAATAGTATAATGGTGCTATGATATCAACTTGAAACTTATAATTTAAAAGGCAGCTATTAAATTAAATTTTAGGTTGAATGTCGTTTTATTATGGTTGGATTTCGATTTGATTTTTGCATGATGAAAATGAAACCGATCAAGTTGGGGAAAACGGTCGACCAATTAATAGACCAAAATTGGCAATTCTATCGTGTATTTATACTTTTGATCGAAATTGATTGGTCCAACTCGGTGCCTTTAGTTTTTTTTTTTTTTTTTTTTTTGAGCAATCCTAAAATAGTGTTAATCAAGTGACAGCTTTTGTTAAAGGTAAATTGGAAGTATTTCAATTATGGTCAAGTATAAAAACTAATTACTTCAATTAAAAAAAGTGAAAACTTTTAGTTATATGAAACTTTTATTATATCTATAAAACTAAGTTCACAACAATAATAATATATCAATTCCAAAAAACAAAAAGAAATTTATTGAAATTTCCCTATATTTTACAAAATATATACATATATATGTATATAATTACTTGTTGGAATCTGTAGTTTGAACTAAAAAATAAACCAATAAAAATACGGATTATTATTAAAATCGTTACGTTAAAATTCTAATTTTAAAAAAAGTTTTTATTCAACAATTTTTATTTTAATCTTTCCTAAATATATATAATATATATTGAATTGACTACTTCAATCTCGACGATTGAATAAAAATAGGTTATTATAATTTAGAACAAGCCGCTATGGTGAAATCGGTAGACACGCTGCTCTTAGGATTTCAAGCAAAATGAAAAATTTCTACGACCAAAAATGACGTAGAATAGTTGTAAGATGAATGGAGGGCATAATCTTTTAGGATAAGAAGTAAAATTGAAAAAATTGTCATGTACTAATTGAAAAAAATAAATATGTATATATATAGTCGACTTTAAGAATGTGAGATATAATATATCGGTTTTTCTTTTAATAAGGTGAATGCTATAAATTTCACATTTTATAATAGAGTCAATATAAATTTAGTGCTAAATTACATATACAACTACATATAACACATCAGATTTGATCCATATTATAAAGAAATGGATGAAATAATAAATAAAATAGAAAGATACAAAGAATGTTGAGAATATGAGAGGTTCATGGTAAGGTGCCTGAGTCTTGCACCACTACAACATTTTCCCTCAGTGGTCGGCGTTACCAATTCTCCACCTGTCGCGTGGGTATCATGGTCGGTCCCACCTCTTTTTCTTTTTTCGGAAAAGACCATACTAAATGCATGTCTCAAGGAGAAAAAGAAACAATAAAATATCAATCCGATGCACTTACCTTAATTGGATCAAAAGCCATTATTTAATTACAATAATACGACAGCATTTCCCAATTAAGGATTCGACTTTTTCATGATAAATGCGAATTTAATGCACTTCTACACTTACTTGGCAATGAGAGTCTGAATAGTAATGGATTCCATGGGCAAATACCACCCGAATATTAAAGCTACTTTTGGGTTTAAGCTAACAATGACCAAGTGTTAAAATATTCACCTTTTCTTTTAGGTCTGTTTGGTGACTGAGTTTAAGTTAAAAATTTTAAATTTGAGTTAAAAATTTTTGTTGACTTTTCAGAAAACACAAAAAAATTTTCAGAAAAAGATAAAAACTGATATGAAAAAATACAGTTTGAATTTAAACGCAAAATAAGGTCTTAAACTTTCATGTATGCCCTTAGTTTTTACTTATAATTATATCCCATTATTCTAAATTTTAAAATTCACAAATAAATCAAAAGTGGACTACACCCCAACTATTTATTTTCGGAATAAAACGAAAAAAAAAAAAAAGAAGAAGATTATTTGGTGAACAAAAAGTAAAATATTAAGATCATCTCTATCTAGATTCTCTATATATAGCCCGTTATGCCTTCTCTTAATAATACGTTCCTTTTTTCTATTATTGTAAACCAACAGGTGGCTTCCTTATTAACTAAGAAAAATAAAAAGAGATTAAGCAGAAAACAAAAAGAAGAAGAAAAAAAGGAAGGAAAAGAATCAGCTGCCTTTAATGTTCTGTTTCATTTTATGGTATTATTAAATGTAAATTTCTCACTAAATTATGTTTGCAACCGCTGTTTAGGTTTTTTATGCCTTTATAATTTTTATTCAACACGTGCATAAAATTTAATAAGTGGTTTAGTTAAACGAGCATGGGAATTAGCATAATGAACAACAAGGATAATTACAATTGTAATAAATTAGGGTGCGCTTACTGTTTTTTTAAAGGAGGTGTATTCAGTGATATATAATGAAATGAAATCAGATGGGAAAAGTCATGCATGGAATAATAATAAAAAGGAACAAAAGAAGAACATTATTAAACCATTTTATAGTGCTTATAATCTACCTATCCTAAAAAAATGGAAATAAATTTTAATCTTTTTCCTTTTATATTGGAATATAGATACATGATTCATGAATCATAATAACTTAGTTACTAAAATGATATTGTCATAAGTAGTAGATTTGTTATTTTCATAAATTAATAAAGTTATGTAGTAATCTTCAATTTATTCTAATTGAACGCTAAATAAGGTGAGCAATAGCTTGGGATACTAGATAATGCATTCTCCGAAAGGATGCCATCGAGAAGAATGAAACCTTGCTTCACTCTATTGGATGCGTTATATCCCGTAGAATAAACGAGCTTTTTCACTCCAATAATTTTTTTAAAGTTTTTTTTTTCTTTGGCTGGAAAAGTTAACAAGATGCTTTTTTCAGTAAAAAAATTAACAAGGTGCTTACTAACACATTGATTATCCTCCTAAAAAAATGATTATCACAAATTTTCAGTTTACGAAAACTAATGGAAAGAGATTATGACTGTCCTGGTACCAATAAACGTATTAAACCACCACTCCACCTTTTGACAAGTGGCAACTCACCATTGGATAAAACACAGGAAGGAACCAAAAGCTCGACGCAGACGAACGGACGCCCACTTCCCATCTTGGAACCGTCGCTGTCAACTATTGACAGAAAGTTGAGACAGCTGTTGTCTGTCCTTATCATGGTGGGGCCCACAAAATTACACGCTACTTATCAGTAAACAACTGCTCAAAGATGATAAGTCGCATTACTTATACCTCGTGGGTACCGCCTCGGGTCTATAAATGCCGGGGCTCAACCCCCCCAAGGCCTCTCTCTCATGGTAAGGAAAGCACTCACGCTGATAAACGAGAAACAAAAAAAAAAAAAAAAAAAAGAAGGGGACAGAGAGAGAGAGAGAGAAGGTTCGTAGTGCTCTGTTTTTTGTCACTTTGCTCTGTTCTTCTCGACTCCTTCAGTTTCTGAGAAAGCAGGTCCCTGCTCTCCAACTTTTTTTGTTTATTTTTATTTGTATTTTTATCATTCTAATGGATGGCTTTTGTTTCGTTGCCAACAAAGCTTCCTTTTTCTCGCTGCTCATTTTACCTTTACTGTTTTTCGTCTCCGTAAGCCCTGCTTTTCTTCTTTTTTTTTTTTTTTCTTTTCCTACCCATTTCTTCTTCTTCTTCTTCTTTTTTCGCTTTTTTTTTTTTTTTTCCTATCTTCATGAATGAAGCCGTTTCTTCATCTTTGTTCAGACGGTTTATTTTTTGTTGGTTTCCTCCTCAAACTCTAGTGTTTTTTTTTTAATTATTATTTTTTTCCAATTCTTTTAATAATTAGTTTAAACTGCTTTTTGATGCGTCGTATTGTTTATGTTGTTAGTCTAATTTTGATGTAAAAAATGATATAATTCTGGAAAAGCTTTTTTTTTTTTTTTTTTGGTATTTTTCTACCTCTCACTCTCTCTCTTTTATTTTTTAATTATTTATTTTGCTTTTCCTTAAGTCTCTCTCTCTCTCTTTCTTCTTTTCCTTTTTTTGTTCTTGTTTTTGTTTTTGTTTTTTGTTTTTGTTTTGTTTTTTGTAACAGAGGTCTCTATTGTTTGTTTGTATTAACATGGCTTCCATTTTTCAGTTTCAGGAGATAAGAAGAAGCGACAGCCATGAGCTCGTCACTCAGTAGAGACCTCATATTATTGATCTTGCAGTTTCTCGATGAGGAAAAGTTCAAAGGGACTCTTCACAAGTACTTCAATTTCTCAACTCAACAACCCCCATTTTGTTTGTCTCTGTCATCTTAAAAAAAAAAAAAAAAAAAATATATATATATATATATATTCGCCTTTTTAAACCTTGAAAATCATATCTCGTTTGTTTTGCCAATCAATATCTTCTTGTGATTTCAGGTTTGAACAGGAATGTGGTTTGTTTTTCAACTTGGAGTACTTTGAAGAACTGGTGCTCGGTGGGAATTGGGATGAGATCGAGACGTATCTCTCGGGCTTCACCCAAGTAACCGATAACCGACACTCGATGAAGATCTTCTTCGAAATCCACAAGCAAAAGTACCTCGAGGCCTTGGATATGTAAGAACTTCATTCTTAAACTCTTGAACAGTACTTTTTATATTGGAATGTTATACATACATGTTTTACAATCATTCGAGTACTTATCGAGCGTTGCAAGGCCCTTGTGGTCACACCGAGAGAGTAGCTACAGCTGGTCACCATGATTATTTTTTATTATGAGCAGGCTTGACAGGGCCAAAGCAGTGGAGATCCTTGCGAAGGATCTGAAAGTTTTCTCAGCTTTCAATGAAGGCTTGTACAAGGAAATGACTCAGCTCATCACATTGGACAACTTTAGGTACATGTTTTACGCGATTTGGCGATGATAATGTAACAATAAGGCGGAATTTGAAAGCTGAAAACTCATCTGGGTTTTTTTTTGTTATGCAGAGAAAATGATCAACTTGTTGGCTATAGAGACACCAAGACTGCAAGGGCGATTATGTTGGTTGAGCTCAAGAAGCTTATCGAGGCCAATCCTCTTTTCCGAGAGAAGTTGGAGTTTCCTTCCATGAGGAATTCAAGGCTACGGACGCTCATCAACCAGAGGTAACTATAGTTAATTGCTATGAAAATTATGTTCTGAATTGTACCAATGTTCTTTGTTATTCCTTTTCTTTTCTTTGTTCTTGTCGTTGTAATAGGCCGTGACATGTAAATTGATCTTTTGGCAGCTTAAATTGGCAGCATTCACTTTGCCTGAATCCAAGACAGAATCCCGATATAAGAACCCTTTTTACCGATCACAGTTGCAGAAATTCCAACGATTCGTTTGCACAAATGAATGAGAACAGTCAACTGATGGGCTCTGTACCAAAACCTGATGGTCTTCTTCCAATTAATTCAAATGGGGTATATAATCAACTTGACTTGGTTTTCTAAATGTACTTTTCCATTTAATCCTTTAAAAAAAAAAAAAAAGTTTGGGTCATTCTTTTTGTCAGCCCTTCCAATTACCAACACCACTGGTTCAAACTCCTCTGTCGACATGGATGACGATTCCCTCAACTGCAAGTCATCCAGCAGTTTCTGGAGCCGCTAATGGTCCCAGTTTTGGTGTTCTCGGGAATCCAGGTAGTGACATGAGATACCCCATAAAAATTCTTCCGTAGAAATTCTTGTGTGAAAATAAAAATTGTTCTTCAGTTTTGAAATATTGTTGTCTGTTATTGTAGCTGCAATACCAAAGGGTCCCAGAGAATCTTCTGATGGTGCACCTAAAGGGAGGTTCCCTGGAGCTCCAGAAAGGGTAAGGTCTCGAACCAAAAAGTAAATAAATATATGAACAATTAGATTTTTGGATCAAAAGATTATTTTATTTACGCATTTCTCTTTCTGTGTAGGTTATGTTGCCAGGAAGTAATCCGGTTCAAAGTGGCAGTGCAGATGAATTTCCCAAGACTCTTGCGAGGACACTATTTCAGGGTTTGGTTACCACAAGCATGGATTTTCATCCCAATCAACAGACACTACTTCTAGGTATTATTATTATTTTTTAAAATCTTGAACTACAATTGGACACAAAATCATTTATCGGATGTGGTTTGATTTGTTTAAGTTGTGTTCTTATTTTGTATTTTCTTCACCAGTTGGGACTACTGTGGGAGACATAAGTTTGTGGGAAGCGAGTTCAAGGGAGAAGTTGTTCTCGAGAAGTTTTCAGTTTTGGGATATCGGAAATAGCTCGATGATATCAAATGTACATTCTCCTCTCTAGCAATTCAGAAAAGGAAGATCACAGTTTATTATGTCATCAGATCAGAACCATCAAACCATGATTAACGTTTGTGAATGAATTTCAGGCAGCTTTAACCAAAGATCCATCGGTGTCGGTCAGGCGAATTTTGTGGACCTCTGATGGCAATATATTTGGTGAGTTTGAAGATGATAGGATGACAATTTTTGCTAGAGTAGTCATGATTTCATCTTCTGCCGAACTAAATACATGTACCTTTTCTATTCATTTTTACAGGAGTTGCATTTTCCAAACACATAATGCAGCTATACTGTTACCATGGTGGAAATGACATTAGGCCACATTTGGAGGTAGTTTCAATATGTTATCTTTTCTAATTACATGTATAAAAGCTTTCTTCGCTATTCCTCTCCTTTCTTTTCTTCTTTCGCAATAGTACTTAATTCTAATTTTTCTAGATTGATGCTCATATTGGGAGTGTAAATGATCTTGCCTTCTGTCACCCCAACAAGCAACTCTGTGCTATAACTTGCGGTGATGACAAGACCATCAAGGTTAGTTAGCCAAAAAAACCGGTTATGTATATTGTTTGTCACGGTAGAAAAGTTATTTACATACATGAGATTCTGTGAATATTTAGGTGTGGGACGTGGGTACCGGTGCGAAGTTGTATACCTTTGAAGGCCATGCAGCTCCTGTTTTTTCAGTGTGTCCTCATAACAAGGAAAATGTCCATGTAAGGACTTTACTTGATTAGTGTCTTTTTTTTTTTTTTTGGTGCCTCCGATTTATCCCCAAAATTCTGTTCCTTCTTATGCCTGATGTACAATTTTGTGCCTCAGTTTGTCTTCTCAACGTCAATAGATGGCAAAATAAAAGCGTGGTTATATGACCTGGCTGGATCGAGGGTTGATTATGATGCTCCCAGTCGCTCATGCACAACAATGGCTTATAGTGCAGATGGCAAAAGGTTGATTTAATTGAGCGAGTTAGTATATTCTTATGTTTTTTTGATGCTTATATAAATTAAATAAACATTTGTAGGCTTTTCTCATGCGGGACAAGTAAGGATGGGGAATCACATGTTGTCGAATGGAACGAAAAGGAAGGTTCCGTGAAGAGAGCCTACCAAGGATTTCTTAAGCATTCTTCAAATGTCGTCCAATTTGACACAACCAAAAACCGGTTCTTGGCTGTTGGTGATGACCATTCAATCAAAGTTTGGGATATGGATAATGTCAATTTATTGACCACTATTGATGCTGAGGGAGATCTACCAGTAAGTTTCACTAAAGTATATAGAGAGTTATATATTTATGTCATAACCATTAATCTATTAATACAATAAAAATTTCCATTTTTAAAAGGCAAGTCCGCGTATCCGCTTCAACAAGGATGGCACACTATTGGCTGTTTCTGCAAACGAGAATAGAATAAAGATTTTGGCAAATGCGGATGGTCTTCGTTTGATGCGCACATATGAAAATCATTCTCTTCTTGCCTCGAGAGTTGCATCTGAGACTCTAACATTGGTAAAATATGAGTGAATCACTTAGTTCATGGTTTTCTTTACATGTCATTGTGGTGTTGCTTGTAAATTCTATTCGTTAGTCCAATTTAGATGACACTTAGAAGCAACTTCCACACTAACACAATGAATGGTACTGCTTGCTAGAATGGCGGCACAAGAAACTTGGACAGCGTGAAACGTAGATCAACTGAAGAATCCAATGCAACAGGAGTCTGGAGACCGGCTGAGATCAGTGAGGCTGCTCAGCTCCAGTTATTAAGACTCTCATCTGTGGTTAACACAGACAAGGTAGGCTTCTTGTGGTAACTGTGCCATTTCAGCTTTTATTGCCATATTGCTAGCAAATGAAAGAAGCTTCTCAACGGGGAGTCCTGTGTGTTATCTGTGGCAGATCTCCAGGTTGATGTACACTAATTCGGGTACTTCCATTTTGGCATTGGCGTCAAATGCTGTGCATCTACTATGGAGGTGGTTGCGGACCAAACAGAATTTGGGTGCCAAGGTAACGAGTTTTCATGCTTCTCTTCAAGTTCAAATCGATCAGTTTTACATCGGAGGTTTTAGTCCAAATATTGTTATCTCAATAGTCCAAAACTATGGTGACAAAACTTCTCATGGTGCAGGCAACAACCAAGATTGCTCCTCACTTAGTGCAACCAACATCAGGCATGTTAATGACCAACGATTTAAACAATTGTAGGCCCGAAGACACTGTCCCTTGCTTTGCTTTGTCCAAGAATGATTCTTATGTCATGTCCGCTTCCGGAGGCAAGATATCTTTGTTTAACATGATGTCATTCAAGGTAACGTTTGCAAATTCATAGGATTTGAGGGAACTGTTTTGTTTTTTTTTTTTTTTTCAATCACGAAAGAAGGGCCAGAACGTCTCTGGTTTAACTGTGTGAGCAATTTATCATGTGTTGGATGGTGCTGGGCCGTTAAAATTTGAGTTACTTTGGACCTGATAAAACACACAAAAAAAAAAAAAAATCAATGATATCCCTGTAAATCATCATCCAACACCTGAAAAACTGTTGCATATATCGTACGGCCTGATTTTGGGGGGGCTGACGGAAATTGCTCCTAAAGATTGTTAACTTGGTACTTCATTGATGTTGTTTTCGCTTCAGACGATGACGACTTTCATGTGCCCGCCGCCTGTGGCGACGTATCTTGCATTCCACCCCAAAGACAACAACATAATTGCTGTTGGAATGGATGATTCCACCATTAACATCTACAATGTCCGCGTGGACGAGGTATGATCTTTCTCTAGCACAGACGAGATTACACAGACCAAAAGTTTTATTCAAGCAAAAAGATGATCATTTTTCTTCTCTCTTGTCAGGTTAAGAGACAGCTCAAGGGTCACTCCAAAAGTATCACTGGTCTTGCCTTCTCCTTAGTTCTCAACATTCTTGTTTCTGCTGGAGCGGATGCTCAGGTTCGCCATTTCATTCTCCATAGAATGTCTTGCTAGAAAAAGAATTCACTAACTTCTGTACTACAAAATCTCGAGATATGATTTTGGCGTTTCCTTTTTTTATTTTTTATTTTTTCCAGATTGTGTCATGGAACTCCGAAAGCTGGGAAATGAAAAGGAGCACTTCCTTGCAGCTTCCAGCTGGGAGATCAGCGGCGGTATTATCAGACACACAGGTCCAGTTTCACAAGGACCAGATACACTTCCTCGTCGTGCACGAGACTCAGCTTTCTGTACATGAATTCACAGAACTCAAATGCTTAAAGCAGGTACCCAAAAAAAAAAAAGAAAAAAAAAACTACTTCTTTAAGTAGGGTAGCAATTTGGACAATTTTCGTGTCAAAATACATATGATATGTTTAATCAAAAACGTCATTTATAGATCAGTATGAAAAATCTTTAAAGCATTGTCCTGTTTCTTTTTTGCTTGCAGTGGGTGGCAGGGGAATCTTCGTCGCCGATCTCCCACGCAACTTTCTCATGTGACAGCCAGCTAATCTATGCCGGCTTTCTGGATGGAGTCATCCGCATATTCAACACTGAAAATCTCCAAGTTCGATGCCAGATTAACCCCACTGCTTATCTTCCAACCAATGTCAGGTAAGAGCGACATCAAATTCATAGCATTTTCACTCATTAGTCTATTTACATGTAACAGGTAACAACTCATTTGCATACTTTTTTTTTTTTTTTTGGGTAATAACAGTGGCATGGTTTACCCGCAAGTTGTGGCGGCGCATCCACAAGAGGTGAACCAGTTTGCGGTGGGACTAACCGACGGGGAAGTGGTCATGTTGGAGCCGACGGAGGCAGACGGCAGATGGGGTGTGCCTCAATCACCTCCTCCACCTGCTGAGAATGGCTTGCCAGCTCCAGTTGCTGCTGCTTGTTCTGATCAACCCAAATACTGATGTGATGGACTCAAGAATAGAATTTATAGTCAGAGCCAAAAAAAAAAAAAAAAAAGAAAGAAAGAAAGAATAGAATATAATAGAATTATAGTTGTTTGTTGCAGTTTTTTTAGTTTCCTGTCTTGTTACTTTGTTATTTAGTAGACTACATTTGCAAACGTAGGTTTGGTTTCATCCTTTTTGATATAACAAGTAATTCAAGACCAATTTGAATTTCCTTGGCTATTTTCCTATATATATATATATATATATATGTTTCTTCCCAATTTTGTTGCATGGATAAAAACTGCGTTAGTTTTAGAACATATTTTCCAGCTTTTTTTTTTTTAACCTAGAAAAATAATTTAAAAAAAAGTTCTGTGCAAGGTAGAGTCTGTCATTTAGGAGGTGTAATTTGTCGTCCATATTGTCTGTCGTTTTTTCTCCACTTTTTTTCTTTTTTGTTCCGTTTTTCTTGGCTCTATTTTTTAAACAATATGTTGTCCCCTTATTTATGTTGTAA
>CM046377.1:39238265-39263265 GCA_025413485.1 Ficus microcarpa | reverse complement strand
TTCGTGTTTAAGCTTGTGTTTAACTTAAAATGTTGTCGTTTTTGCATGTTGATTTGTATTTTCTTTGTCGTTTCCAAGTGCTGCCGTTCAAATAATGTGGGGTCGTTTATTTGTAAAAGAAAAAAGAAAAGGTGTATTCTCATTTTCTATTCTTTTTTATTTTGGAAGAATTTTCCATTCTCTCTTTTTTGTCTTGTGGTTTCAATTAAATAACAATAATTATCAATCATACAAAACAAAAGGGACATCATGGAAATTCTGGTCATTTTAATTCTCAAAAATAAATAAATAAATAAATAAGGGAACTTTTACGGTGGGGGATGTATTTTTTCCCCTTCCCCACTGATAGGGTAAAAAAATTTGGACCAATAGATTGAAATCGAAGGGCTAAAAAAGTTAAAGGACCATCTCATGAAGGTACATCCTCCATATACAAATGCAACATTAACCCAGATTTAAATTAAAAAAATAAAAAATTCGACTCTTCTTACGAAAGAAGCCAACTCTGTGGGCTGCGGTTGGGAATCGAGTCCTAAGGTCCGTTTGGTTGGTTAGTTTGAGTTGAAATATTTTAATTGTAATAGTAAATTTTTTTGAATTTTCAGAAAAGACAAAAAACTTTTTTAGAAAAAGACAAAAATTTTTTGAGAAAAAAACAAAAAAAAGTACAGTTTGAGTTAAAATGAGATGATGAGACAAACAAAGCCCTAGATTTTGATGGATCCCAAATCAAGGATCGGGGGGGGGGGGAACCCAGTCGCGAGGGCAGCGAGTGGAGGGTGGCAAACACAATAGTGGGGTGGGCTTGGGGGGCGGGGTTTGGGAAGTTTGCTTATGGAATGGTTTTTTTTTTTTTTTTTTAAGTATAATCATATGTAATAAGTCACACCCTAATTTAATATACCTTATTAATATATCAATTCCTATCTGTTAGATCTTACCACATTGATGGAGTAAAAATATTTAAGAGATTTATAGTTAAATAGATTTTTTTTAAAGACGTTTTTTAACAAATTGCTGACGTTTTTAAAAATTAGTTAAAAAGTCATTTTTTTTCTAAAATAATTAATCAATTATTTTAAATGATCAATCAATGATTGACTGCATAATAATTAATCAATGATTGACTTACAGTTAATCAGTGATTTAACATCAATTACTAAATAATAATTGACTATTAATCGATCATCAAATTTTATAATATATTACTAATTGACTATTAATCAATCATTAATTGATCAAATCTAAAAAATAAAAACGATTATTTTTCTAAATCAAAAAATTAGATAATTTATTAAATTAAATGATTAAAAAAGATTACTCATTTTAAGGATCCGTTTAGTGAATGAGTTTGAATTGAAAATTTTAAATTTCAATTGTAAATTTGTGTTAACTTTTTAAAAAAGATAAAACTTTTTCCAGAAAAAAATAAAAATTATTATGAAAATTTTAAGTTTGACATAGAAACAGACGAAGTAAATTCTTCGTTATTAAACCCCGGTTGGTGAATTCTCCGTTTGTCTCATCATCTTATTTCAACTCAAATTGTACTTTTTTTTATCTTTTTTTCAAAATTTTTTTTATCTTTTCTGAAAATTCAAAAAAAATGTATTATTACAACTAAAATATTTTAACTCAAATTAACCAAGCAAACGGAATCCAAAAAAAAAAAAAAAGAAAAAAAAAAAACAAAAACAAAAGACTTGTCACTTTATCGTCCACTATAGACAAACAGACAAAAAAAAAAAAAAGAAAAAGTGTGTCATCCTTTTTAGCTTCTTCTACAGGCTTCTAAAACGGTGTCCCAGGACATCAGTTCCATGTAAAACCCTACCTAAATCTGCCTCTACCTTTGCCTCTGCCATTTCTCGTTCTCTACCTCACTCTTTCTTTGGCTTTTCTCCGAATTGGAGTTTACCTCTCTCCAAATTCTCCCTGGATATGGAGGTCGACGGAAGAATTCGCTCAGACGTCGTCGTTTTGAACCGCTTTCTCTACTCTGCCATGGAGGCTTTGGTGGTTGAGGCAGCCATTGCTGCTTCCAAGTCTCTTACTTGCTCACTTTTCGTGGTACAATCTCTTTAATTTTTCTTTATTCCACTTGAATTTTTTATTTTTGTATTGTTTTTGTTCTTTTTTGCGCATAGACTTATCTGACAACAAAGCTCTGTCCTTTACTCTGAATATTAGGGTTTTTGTGCTATTTTAGCTCCAATTTTGTTGGATTTTTAAAATTTTATATTTTCTTATTTTCTTATGCTTTCATGTTCTTGGTGATTCTAATATTTATTCTTTTTCCCAAATTTTTTACATTTATTTTTGATTATTCACCATTTCCCATTGTCACCGTTTTGATTGTTAAGAAATTGATGGCTTAATTATTAACTGACTCACTAATGCACTCCAAAAACAGAGGAATTATCTTGTGTTTTTGTGTAATTTATGATTTTTGAACTCGTATTCCATTAGATGATTCAGAATGAGTTTTCGTTTTTTCAGATGGGATCTCTGTGCAATACGGTAGATGTGTTTTTGAAAGCACCCGACGCCTTCGGAGGGTTAGTTGCTTAATCTTTGTTCTTTCTCTGTCTCCTAATTCTCAAGTTGTAAAGATGAACTCAATTATATTGCGCAGGTTTCCGATCTCCGAGCTTTGTGCGGTGGAGAAGAAGCTTGGTCCAGAGAACAAAGATGGCGGTGAAACTGAGAATGGTGATGGGGAGGATAAAGATGATGATGGTCAGGATGATGATGAGGAAGGTGGTGGTGATGATGATGATGATGATGGGGAGGAGGAAGGTGATGAGGGTGAAGAGGAGGAAGGAGATTCAGGAAATGAGCCTGAGGCCAATGGTGACGACGGAAGTGAGGATGATGATGAAGAGGACGACGAGGATGAGGACGACGACGATGAAGAGGATGAAGATGAGGAGGAAGAAGGGGATGAAGATGAGGAGGAGATACCTCAGCCACCTGCTAAGAGGAGGAAATGATATATATATAAATATATATATATATTTTTTCAACTCCTCATTTCTTTTTCAAATGGCTGCTTTGTGTTGTAGGAAATCTCAAATTTGTGGGTAAGTATGGTTGGATTCAGGTTGTCTGTCCGTTTATTGGGTAGAAATGCTTGCTGTATTTGTACCTTGATAGTTTCTTAATTATAAAACTTTGTTTACATACTTTTTTCCTCATCGATTAGGCAAAGAGGAACACATTCCCATTCATAAATTCTATTTCATATGTATGCTATGCGCATTACGGTTTTATTTAGATGTATTAGAAAACCATTTTTTCTAAAATGACTGTTTTCAACATCAACCAAACACCATTTTAGAAAGCGTTTCATTTTCAGAATGAGACTTTAATTGCACATTCAGGAGTGATTTTGGAACCAAACAGAAATGACTTTTCAACTAAAAAATCAATTTTCCATTTCCTTTTAAATTTGAATCAAATGAACCTATGAAACAAAAGACCTAAAAATTAAATAAATTGAACATACGAAACTAAAGGGCCTAAATTTTATATAAAATGAACCTACGAAACTAGAGGACCTAACATTTCAATATTTGGCAATATTTTTTGCCCCCTTAATTATTTATCTACAGGCTGGGACATCGATGTTGGGGATGACAGCAAAAACAAAAGAGTGAGGAGCCACAGTTATTGGTTTGGACGCTGTTTTCTTTATTGGTTCCAAGGGTGGGATCGCTCCAGATGAATCTACTCTTAGTATTTTGCCATTTAGGAGCACCAATTGGCTCGACAAGTCGCGATTTTGAGCGGTTAGATGGTACTCTTCTCTTGTTGCATTTGTGCTAGGTACCGATCCTTGAGATATTGTGGACAATGTTTTTCCTGAATGTTTCAGATTCACGGTCTTTGAGCTTGCGGCCTTGTCAGTTGAAACACGGACACGAACTGCAGAGTGTTTCTCTAGGTTGATCAGGAGTAACGTGATTCCTTGCTGTAAGAACAGATGGAAACTTATGAGTTTGCCTGGTCCCTTGTGGAAAAGCTGTCAAAAATTAGTTCTAGATTTTGCTTACATTTTTCTTCGAACAGTGAGCATAAGCGCGAATTTTCTTTGTCCCGGAAAAGCTTGTATAGAGGACATTGTTTCCCATTAATTTATGCCAAAGAAGAGCACTGTAAAGCAAAAACAGTTCAGCACATTTTGTAATTAAACAAGTTTTTCCAAGGAAAAGGGTAATTCAGGAGAATAACCTGTAATAATCTGGATTTGGGACATAAGTGGTAGTGTTGAGAAGACCATAATTTCCACCAATTAATGTCTGTCTGCAGTATGTTTTGGTATCATAAGATGCTGCCATACCCAGCTGGTCCAGATACCTGTTCGTTCGACGGAAAATCAGGTCTTCGTATATCAAAGTACTCGGATTACAGAGAAGGCGAAAAAAAGACAACAAATCTGACTTCTTCTATTATTAGCCTTACCAGAAACTGAACCCAAATGCATTGGTCACATGATTGCGGCCACTGTTAAAAGCTCCTCCTGCTTCGCCGACCCAAGCAACAGCTGATGTCCCTGAATGCTGGAGAATACTTTGTAGGCTACTGAAAGTCCCCAACTCGTTGCTAAGAACGGATGGATCTAGAATCTTCTGAATGAGATGTTTATCACTTCCTATGCATGACAAAAAATGTAGGAAAAAGATGTGTCATTTCAACTGCTTCGTAGGAACTGTATACTTGAAACCCAGATAGTTAGTTTACCTGGACCAAGGTTGTAAATGTGGTGGGTAGCTACTTGAAGAGACGGCGCTTTGTCAAAAAACTCTCCAAACCAAGCGGCGTCAAAGAACCCTCCTGGTGCAATAACCAATGGCTTTACTTTAGAACCGGCATAGATGTATTGGACAACGTTTTGCAGATGGTTGACGTCGGATGCATATTGGTCTGCTGCAATTGATGCTCCAATTCCACTCCCGCACAGTTCATTCCCTGATAAGTGGAAATCTCTACTTAAGTTATACAAGCTACAACTTGAAGCTCAAGTTTCTCACACCAGCCTTCGAAGGTCTAAAAGTTCTTACCGAGCTCCCAACCATGAATTTTATATCCTTTGTCGACCGTATATTTTATGAGAGATTCAGCGTTACTAGAACTCCAAGCTCCTGTGGCTAAGCCTTGGGAATCTATTATCTTGCCCCTAAGTGCATTTAGACCGAAAATGACAGCAGCTCTGCATTTGGGAATCGGATATAGTGAATTTTATGTGCGGTATAGGGAAATACTAAGAAAAGATGAGAAGAATAAAGAGGCAATACAAAGTAAACGGGTGCTATAATTACCCAGTTTTGTTGAAGAAAATGTTGAGCTCGTCCCACCGAGACATCGGTAAGCAACCTTGAGACCAGCCAAGAAATTCGGATTCATTTTTAACAAATGGGGTACAAGGTTCTTTGTTGTCTCGTCCTTCATATACGACTTTATCTTGCAAAGTGCCTCCGAGCCTAATTTTCAGGGGAGAAAACGCTGCGGGACATTCAAAACTCTTAGTTCTTACTTGGGTCGGAAGAAACCTACTGTTTTACCTTCTGTATGCAAGTAGAAACATCATTTACCTTGTACGGCATTTTGAAGAATTGGATTGTTAAGGTCCTATCAACAACAGAAAACACAAGAAGATATATGTATCAGCAGTAGAAAAAGAAGTCTAATCTTTCCAAGGAAGAGTTTAGAAAAACTTATGTCAGAGATTACTACCCAAAAAAAAAAAAAAACTTATGTTCTTATGTCTGAGATGTGCATGTTGCAAAAATAAAAAATAAAAAAATAAAAAGGCCGTAAGATTATGAAAAAAGCTTTTTATATTTCACTAAGTTCTTATGTAAGTGAAAATGCTAGTTCTGTACTCTCATAATAGCTGAAACAAACTTGAGTATAAAAATTGACAAAACAAAGAGTACAAGTGAAAGTTTCAGAAAAATTAATGTGAATTAGGAGTGTGTGCAAAAGAAGTGGATTAAAAATATATAAATAAATCAGTGGCATACCAAATGGAGAAGAGAGGCTCTGCCCCAGGCACAAGTTCCATAGTCACACTTCTCAGGAGGCCACCAATCAAGAGTGGCACAGATATAGTCATCGTCTATTCGTCCGATCGGAGCCGTTCCGTTAATAAAGACGGTGCCTCGTCTCGTCTTTGAAGTTGCGGAATTGTGACTTACATGGTATATCAGCAAGCACAAAGCTATAAGAACCACCAGAGAACCCATCTTGTAGAATCGATTACTTCTGCGTACTCTCTCTCTCTCTCTATACATATATAGAGAGATATATGAGTATATATATGTATGTCAAGAGCAAGTAAATAACATGTTTGAGAAAGAAAAAGTATTGAATACGAAAAGAGTCATCAAAATGCAAATCTGAATTGCTATTGAATATTAGAAGTGTATTTTTTTGGTTTATCCGAGGAAAGTTCAGAAAAGACGGATGCATATGAGTCTTACTTTTCTTTTTTTTTTTTTTTTTTTTTTTTTTTTTTTTTTTTTAATGTATAAATCTTTGAAGCATCTAAGAAACGTTACTGGGGGCAGTCAACCAGTAGTATAATTTTGCCCAAAAGAATCTATTATTATGAAAAGTCAACTCGGGTTCTCTTTATATAAAACAAAAAATAAATAAATAAACAAAAGATGCCAACGTATGCCCAATTATAAAGCTTCGGGAGAGAAGAATGGTTTGAACTTGGACGTGAAGGTTGTACCTGAGGACATGTTTCATAGATATATATATATATATGTATGTATGTATGTAGCTACTTGGTAAAGAAAATACATGGTGAAATATTATCTTCATAAAACAATGATTTAATATAATAATATCAAAAGATTTATTTATTATAAATCAATATTATACCTATGATTGTTATATAGTATAAATGTCATATTATTATAGGGTCGTTTACAGAAGCATAAATGACAAACACTTTATACTAAATGAGCTTCTTTTTTTTTTTTTTTTTTGTGTGGATATAATAATATAATATGATTGAAATCATCGATACTAAGACATAATTAGTAAGAAGAACATCGATCAAAGCCACCAACTCTCTGGTCTATTCCTCAATGCCAACGTCATCACAATCCACTAGTCACATGTTTGCCGTCTATTGAATTATAATATTAATAATTTATAACGACCTCAACCCAATAAGTATCAGGGAATTCAGATAGTAACGTGGTTTCCCAAGTAGATTTCCGCTAGTTAGGTTGGACAAAGACAGAGAACCCACCTATTTTTTGAGCATTCAATAACCCTAATATTCACTCAATTAATTAATTAATAATAAAAGAAGCTACAAAACCTTAGCTGCATAAACTAATAATAAATTATTCTCAAAATCATGACTGGGTTTGTTTCTGCTGAAAATCAATAGGCTTAACCAAGGAAGGTCCTCTTTGGGCTCAAATTCCAAAATTATGGAATTGTAAATAGAAAATCTCGAGATGAACTTTTAAAAATACAGTAACAGAAATAAGGATTAAAACACGTGAATCAAAAATACGTGAATAAGAAATTACCTTAAAAACGCAAATAGAGAACCCACAAACTTCCAGAGAACAAAAATTTATGAACTCTCTCTGACGTTTCTTCACATAGAGAGAGAGATATATATATATATATATTTTTTTAAAGTTCGTAGTATTATCATATATACATATATATATATATAAAAGAACTTGTATTTTTTTAAACCCAAGTTTATCTGGATCCTATAATCTTTTCACACGGTGCTGCGTGAGATATGGCAAGGCAACCACTTCCGACGTTTTAATTTTTTTAAAATTAATTTTTTGAATTGAGATATTATGTGTTTTTAAAATTTGAATTCTAAAGATTTTTTTTTTTTTTTTAAATTTTGATCGTTCCCATTTAATCTCATAATACAAGTGGTCTCATCATATTTGGGTTTATAAATGACAAATTGGAGTATGGACCCAATCCACCTAATTTTACAAGGTCTAATACAGAATACAAAGTTCATAATTCTGAATTCTCTGTTAATGTATATTCATGACATTAAGCTAATTGGGATAGTATAGGTTTAAATTATTGAGCTCATAATATTTAAATTATCACCATTTATAACTTTGATTCGGTGATGAATTGCACATTAATTTCAAATTCAAATATATACATGAAATTACACACCAAATAATATAAATAATGTATGAGAAATGTAGATAATGGAATCTTGGGCTCTAACTAAGTCAGTTCTTCAAAATGTGTCCGATTCATGATGGCCAGTCAATGCCTTTTTGTTTATATATATATATATATATATATGTATGTATGCATGCCTTTTTATACACGAAAGCACCAGTTCCAAATGACTCCTGTCCAATTAAAAACGACAAACTTGTTTTCATTTTGAACGGTCATTGCAGAAAGCTAAACGCAATTTCCCCTCTTAGACTTTCGCTATGTACTATTTCTTTGCTAAAAAGAAGAGGAAATTCGTGGAAAAATTAATTAAGGTCATCGACTTTTAGGCACGACTAGGTTTTTGTAATAGTCGTAGTTTTTTTTTTTTTTTTTTTTTGGGAAAATAAAAGTCGTAGTATTGAGGGCTTAATCTTTTCAGGCATGCCTTAATTTAAATTTATTATTCTAAATAAAAAGATTTTGGCAGGGCGAGGAAGAGGTTCTATTAAAATTAGTAGCCAGATAATTTGATTTGACTAGTGTTAATATTATATTTTTCCTTTTTTTTTTTTTTTTTTTAATTTTGAAGATGTGAAGATTGGAATTTTACATTTTATATAATGAAGTCAAATATATAACTAAAGTTAAATTATACTTACGGTTACTACTATTTTTCTAAAACTTAAAAAATACAAGTATTTGAATTCCATATCTTTTAATAGGGTCAGACATAAAATTAAATTATACCTGCAAACATCATTACTTGTTTTTGAAGTACCTCAAGTTGTTATTGTTATGCTATTTGTAAAGAAAAATAATCAGAGTACATATTTGGTAGCGCTCCAAACGGGTGAAGGCTTTTTTTGTTGTTTGTCGATAAATTAATAGTGATTGTATATATGATCAGGTTCAAAACAAAAAAAAACAAAAAAACAAAAAAAAAAAAAATCATTTGAATACAGATGGTATTAAAAGAGTTGAACATATTTGTGGCTTTGTGAGTTGACATGTGTCATTGTAATTATCAAGGCATGCCTTTTCCTGGGTATTGAATATATATTCATTTGAATTTTGGCTTTTGTCTGACTTAAATTATATCCATTTAATAGGTTATTAAAGTCAAATAAAGTATTAGCATTAGGATCAATATCTCACCTAAAACTCTAAATTTTTAGATAACTTTTATTTTGCTTCATAAATTTTAAAACTCTCATTTGACCACCTGAATTTTTATGAAATCCGACTTAACCCCTTTTACTAATTAGAGTTTAGATAAAGTTTACATTTAAAACAAACGAATTAAAGGGAAATTAAAAACAAAGAAAACACTGAACTTTTTTTTTTTTTCCCTCTAACTTAAAAGAGAAATTCTAATCGATGGAGTTAAGTAGGATTAATTTAAAACATAAAGAAAATTGGGCGTTTTTAAAATTTCAGAGACAAAATTAAAAAGACGGTAGAATTAAAAAAAAAAAAAAAGCATAAATGAGAACAATCTTAAACATTAATAGACGTTTGAAAGCAACAAATTTGCGCTTGAATTCCACGAAGAAGAGATGGACCCAGATAATGCACCACTAATTGCATGCGCGGTACTAGTGCTAGTGCATCTCTCTGTCAAGAAGGACGAAACTGATAATGCTGGGAGCCTGGGAATCTTCTGGTTAAGTCATTTTATTAATTGACTCCCAGTTTGGAATAAAAAATTCAAGCAAAAATTATTGAGTTTTGCTTGGTTCTCTTCTCTTTAACATATCAAGGGAAATATCCCAATTAACCTCAATAAAACATGGTAAATAAGCAAATTAAACCGCTATAATTAGCTAATTATTTGTTATGAAACAAATGGTGCTGAATATTTGTATCACCTTGTAAATTATGTAAGGTGATATGAATTGGATTTACAAATCTTTTTTAAACAAATTAAAAGGATGGTAAGCACAAAAATGTCCTGTTGACTTCCAAAACAAAATAAATAAAAGATGACAGACAAATAAAAATAAAAATCTGATGAGAACTGCATTTTATTAATAGATAGTGATTAACACCACCGACACCTTATCTTATTATTTATAAAAAAAAAAATGTTAATACTAATAATAAGAGGAAGAAAAACAGCAAAAAGTATAATTGCATCCCCTTTTGTACCATAAAATTAATCAGAATGATAGGGAATATTTTAATTTAGATAACAATATCTCCACTAATTACTTTCTCAACTTTTTTATATTGGTGTACCCTTAATTTATTATAGAGTTGTAATTTATACCCTAAATTTTTAATTTTTTACAATTTGCATCCGAAACTTACAAATCTGTAGTAATTTGTACCTCATTGATAAGCAATGTTGATTTTTTAATGAAAGTTGATACTTCACTTACATATAAATTGTTAATTAATAAAGATAAAAATGATTATTTATGTCATGAATTAACAACCTATGTACAAATCACATATTAATTTCCTAGAAAAGATTAATATTATTATCAATGGGGTGCAAATTGCTACATATTTATAAGTTCATGATATAAATTGTCAAAATTAAAAACTTAAGGTGCAAATTGTAACTTTACAATAAGTTTAGGATATATCAATAAAAAAAAAAGCCTACTTTCTTCTTTAAACATGGTACTAGTTTCTCCAACGTCCAAGTTATTAATGCAACAATACGACTATTTATTTTTATTTTTTATTTTTTTATGTATCTAGGCAAAGCATTGATGAGTTATTATTGGTAAGAAAAATCTTCAAGCTTTTATCAGGAATTATTCTTAACTTTTTTCCTAAATTCAGCAGGATTTGCTAAATATTATCGTGCGTCTTCTTTTACCCCATTCCAAAAGAACCAGATTTTATGCCTTTCTTCTCTCTCTCTCTCTCTCTCTCTCTCTCTCTCTTTTTCCCTTTTGAATTTAGATTTTATACCTTTCTTTTATTTATAGAAACTAATTCAATACTTCGCTCACAAAAATAATTTAAAAAATCAATATATTAGCATCCCAACAAACTTAATCATATTAATAAGAGAATCTCTAATTTGGAAATTAGTTTCTCCACCAGATTCGGCTCATTCAAAGATGTACTTCACATATCTCGGCCTTTTCTGGATTTGATGCAATGGAAATCTACTAAACTTGGCAGCCACTAGATCTTGTGTCTATATCGCCAATTCAAACTAAAATTTCAAAACTTATTTTTGATTTTTTTTTTTTTAAAAATCAATATAAATTTTAACTAGTTTTTGAAAAATCAAACAACTCTAATATAAATATTTTAACTCAAACTGACCGACGAAATAGAAGCTTACCTGATTTTGTGCAATAAAATCATAGTCAAAACTTTTGCCTTTTGAATTTCCAATGTACACCCGAATAACCCTTGGCAAACTCATATGTTGTGTGTATATGGAAATAAATAAAATATATATATCTGCAAAGTGTATACTCATATGTACTTGTGTGTGTATATAAGTGTCGCATGTAAATAAATAAATATATATATATATGCAAAGTGTATACTTATATGTACTTGTGTGTGTATGTAAGTGACGCATGTAAATATTTCATCCATAATGAGAAGTTTCAATTAATTCTATAAATAGTCTCTTAAAGGACCTTAAAAACAGGTAATCGTTTGAGCGCTTAATTGCCTTTTCATATGATGAAAAGCCAAGGCCAAAAGAAGCAAATAAATGTGGTTTATCTTGAAGATTCTATCCATAATTAGGAGTTCAGAATTATTGTCCAATTTTCCAGTTTTTCAGTTGTCACTTTTAAGTAAATTTTGACACCGAATTGTTTATATATATATATATATATATTTTGGCAACTAATACTTATGTGATTAACTTGCTAAATTTAGATGACATGATAAATTTTGAACTTTGAACTCTTTTGGTGATATTCATTAGTCTCTTACTTGCACACTTGTAATTTTCTTATTTTATCTCGAATATAACCATACTTAATTTAGCCTGTTTTGGTCTCTTTTTGATAGGTAGGTTTCACTAACTTTACCTAAAACATAAAGGAAAGAGATCCATTCTTACAATCATGTTTTATGAGAACTATATGAGGTGGTATATTTATAGTCAAAACGGACTATTTCTACATATTACAAAAACACTTGACAAGGACATACAAGTTTTTTTTTAATTAAAAAAAAAGTTGTGTATATTATATGGTTCAAAGGAATATAGTTGTTCACGTGTATATTTGTTTACATATCTATACATATAGAGTGACATTTATACAGAAATAACAACATGTATAGGTCAATAAATCTTTACAAGTTTCCCAAAAAAAGAAAAAAAATCTTATATGAGTTAAAATCCTCCACTATGATTAAAAAAAAAATCTCGATTATGCTTTTGATCATCGGATGATGATGGTTATCGACACAGCTTAACAATAATTCTACACATGACTTTATTATTAGGTGAAGAGTTCAAATCTCACACTCTTAAGTTCATGTATATATATATATATATCAAAAATAATTCTTAAAAAAAAAAAAAAAAAGACCTTGTTCACCTTAAAGTTTATTCATATTTTTCATTAATTTTTGGGTAAAAATTATATATCAGTTCAAGTTTGTCAAGCGAAATCCTTTTAGACTAGGGCGAGATGATCACCCAGCAGTTATTGAACTTAATAAAGAAAAACCTAATCTTTTATGAACATTTTTTAGGTTTCATGGTTTACAATTTGGGTCAATAATTGCAATTGCAAACCAGACAAAATATGCATTATTGACTTTATGGGGTCACCATAATTACAAAGGAAGCCATTATTGATGACTAAATTAATCATAATCACCAAAAAAAAAAAAAAAAAAAGGGAAAGAATTCTAATGGAAAGGTTAACAGGTGATAGATACCTACCAATCCATTATACTCGACAGTTACCCCAACACAATTCCTTCCCTCAAATAATAATAATAATAATAATAATAAAGAATTCGCAAAACCCGACACACAAAAATGGCCAACATGGTTAAGCCTCTTTTTGCAGTTGTGATCATGAGTTTTCTCCTCAACAAAGGTAAGGCTATTTTTCCTTTCCATGACTCCTAATTAAATTTCCTAATTATTAATAATTAAATTTATTAAGATGGGTTTTTTTTTTGGTGAAATATATGGCAGGGTTGAGTGGAAACAATTGCAGCATAAACGACATAAACATAGGAACGGTGAGGAGTGGGAGGGAGATAGGGGGGAAACCGGAGTGGAACGTGACGGTGATCAACAACTGTGGGTGTTCTCAGAAGTCCATAAAGCTCAGCTGCCAGGGCTTTCAGACGGCTGAGCCTGTTGATCCGCTGATCCTGTTGAAGTCAAAGGAAGGGGACACGTGTCTCCTCATCAACGGTTCTTCGTTGGTTGGGTTTAAGTCTGTGAGATTCTCCTACGCTTGGGATCCTCCCTTTCTGCTTTTGCCTCTCGACTCTTCGATTACTTGCTGATCGCTTGTAGGATTTCATCTTGGCTTGAACTTTTGTTTTTGCTGTCTTTTGAATCCAATAACATATGGTTTTTCACTATCGATAGAATTGAACTCTGGATATCTTCACCAATATGAAGAAGTTTGTTGTCGTTTACAACATAGAACGAGCTAAAAGTATTCTTCTCGTTTTGCCTGTCGTAAAACGACGTGTCGTTTTGACTTTGAGGTTGTCTAAAAACGACATGTAGTTTCATGTATGTGTGCCGGTTTTCCTATCGTTTATTCTATAAACGACGTATCCTTTTGTACTTAAAAAAACCACGTGGTTCGTATCTCAGTTGCTTGTGTTCTACCCGAAAATTCATACATTATATACATCTAGAGAGAAAGAGAGAGGAAAAAAAAAAATCTCATACATTTTACGTGTGTTGTTGGAAACAATTTGTCTTCTGTTCTAGTTTATCATTTGAATTAGCATCATTATTGTTATTTTTTCATAATTGTTTTTATTTTTGAATGTGATTATTTTCATTCTTATTTTTGTCAACACTATTAAAACAAGATTCGACTCTATCTTCTCATAATAATTAGTTTCGATCTTATACATTTTGTATGAATGCTAAGAGTATTTGAACTAAATCAATCAAATGAATAATTTTTTACCTTTAATTAAACTAACGGTAATTAACCGCCTGGGCTATTTATGAAAATGAAATGAATATGAATATGAATTCTTTAATTAAGTGGTATTCAATTGAAGAACTACGGAAAACAGTTGCAGCTAGCCAAACTTTGGAAAATTTTTTCCCCCCTAATGAAGCCAAATATTGGATTATGTTTAGTGCATCATCTGATAGGAAGAGAGAAAGAGAGAGAGAGAGAGAGAGAGAGAGAGAGATTAATCTCCAAATATTATTTTTTCAATAGTAAGTGTGATAAGTACTCACCACTCACACATTTCTATGAACTTATGAATAAATATACACACACCATATTTATAAGTTGAAAAATGACATTAAAAAAGAAAGACAGAGAGAGACATCAGAGAACAGTGCATCACCTTAGTTTCTTTAATTATTTTCTTTTCTTTTCTTTTTTGAAAAGGGCCTTTGTTTGATATTTTGCACTAGCCAATTTTGCTAAATATCTTTTCTGGTTTCTTTCTCCTCTGGAAAGAATAAACGACATTATTTTCCTCTTTTTTTTGCTTTAGTATTGCCAAATCTGACATAATTATGTAACGGGCAAATTAGACACACACACATACATGGAAGTTTCTTTTTTTTTTTTTAAGAAATAAAAATCACAGTTTTTTTTACGGATATAAAATATCTTATTGATTTCTATCACCTCATTTCTAGGAGAATATAATCAATACATTAATAGCACATATTTTGTCAGAAAATCTAGAAACATTTATCAGGCAATTAAATTGCTTGTTAAATATATAGAAATAAAATCAGCTGTTACCATCTTAGCAAATTCATAACCATATTAATCCTAGGGACGACTCTATAAATACGTACTCATAGCGTTAGTTTTTCATCTTACATCACTAAACAGACGAAGCGAAAAAATCCTTCTTGTTTTAGATATCTTGGATTGATTCAATGGCAGCCATCATGAAATTTCTTTGCCTTGTTTTGGTTTTCATCACTCTCATTGTCGGAGGTAATAATCATCAAGCGCAAGCCCTTTGCAGATTCGTCATTATAGATTTTATTAAACAACCATGATTTTCCAAATGTTACAATATTTTATAGATTTAAACGTGGCCATGATTTATCAAATGTCACAATATGATTTCTATATTCGTTAAATGATAATTAGGGAATGGAGCCACCTATAGTTGAGTAGGGGCTTTCAGTCCTTGTAAACTTTTCTTTTTCAATTTCATCCTTAAAAACTTTACATTTTGTTTATTTTGTGCCTATTAAAAATTTGATTATTTCTAAATAAATCCTTACAAAAATATATATATACTTTAGTGTACGCCTTCACTGAAATTATAAGTTGGTTCCGTCATTGATGGTGATCATGATTTCTATATTGCAGGGAAGGGCGATCAGTGCAGCATAAAGGACATTAAAATAGAACAGTCTCCGACCGGAGCGAAGGTGGAAAGTAAGGCGGAGTGGTCGGTGGTGATCAAGAACGAGTGTGTGTGCTCGCAGGCGAATATCGAACTAGACTGCATTGGATTTCAAACGGTGAAACAAGTTGATCCTTCTATATTGAGCGTCAATGGTGATCACTGTCTGGTCAACAAATGGTCAACCCGTATACGGCTTCAAAAGTATCAGTTTCACCTACGCTTGGGAAACTGCCTTTCCATTCGACACAAGTTCCTCCCAAATAGCTTGCTCTTGAGAGCCTTTTTATAAATATAACCATTATGTTTACGAAATTTCATGTCTCTCTTTTTGAATAAGAAGTTTACTACGTAACTATTGAGAAGCTTATAAGTTTTGCTATCCATTTGAGTATAAATAATATTATTTATAAAAGTCTCTTGGACTTGTTTTCTTTCTGGAACAGTGGACACCTGCCTGTAGTTGATAGTTTTTGAAAGGTGAAATAAAAATGATGGAAGACAAAACTGTTCTCTCTCTTTTTTTTTTTTTTTTTTTTTTTTTTTTTGTCGTTTAACCATTGCGCTTTCTTGTTCCGTCGTTTTTCACTTTCACTGTCATTTCTGCCTCTTATATTCTTAATACGTGTTTGGTTTCCTTTGAAGTTGAAATTTTTAAATTTTGATTGATTTTTTAAAAATTAATTATAAATTTTTTGATTTTTTAGAAAAAGACAATAATTAGGACAAAAAAATAGAGTTTAGTTTAAGTCAAACTTAAACACCAAACAATATATTATATAAATATGTACATATATATGTAGCCCTAGATTAGATCTTATATCATTTTTGTGGTTCATCCCAATGGTTTTATCGTTTGCTGTGGCTTTCAAATTTATTTTCATTCCTTATTCAATTTCATTCCGTATTCCTGCCATTGTCCGTGTTGTTGACGTTCATGCTTAGTTGTGGCTTGTTTGCTGTCATCTTCTTTTGTTTTATTGTCGTTGTCGTTTTAAGTTTTTCTGTCGTTTACATTCCCCAAGAATCAAGATCATTTTTCGTTAATGTTCCTCTCGTCCTTCAAGTTGTTGTCTTTCATATTTAATTGCCGCTTTTTCACTGTCGTTTTCTCACTTTCCGTCGTTTTCACTGTCGTTTTCCCGTTCTTTCAAGTTGTCTTTCATGTTTAAGTTCACATCCCTAACGTCGTTCAAGTTCTTCTTCTTGTCGTTCTTCTCTTTCGTTGTCGTTTTTCATGTGCCCGTCATGCTTTTCAAGTTGGCGTGGTTTCTGCCCTTTAATGTTAGCGTATCAACTTTGGTTTCTTTCTTCTCTCAAAAAAATAAATAAATAAAAACACTTTGGTTTCTTTCTTGTTTCGGCTATACGTCGTTCAAGTTCTTCTTCTTGTCGTTCTTCTCTTTTGTTGTCGTTTTTCGTGTGCCCGTCATGCTTTTCAAGTTGGCGTGGTTTCTGCCCTTTAATGTTAGCGTATCAACTTTGGTTTCTTTCTTCTCTCAAAAAAATAAATAAATAAAAACACTTTGGTTTCTTTCTTGTTTCGCGCGGCTATCTATTTTCAAAGAACAAAAGATATATGTTGGGAAATTAACAAGAGCCGCATAAAGCGACAATAAAGGAAAACAACAGTAAGAATGAAGACAGCATGGAAAGAAAAACGACAGCATAAGTGGAAACAAAAGACAAACTGAAAGGACGTCGAAGTATCCTTGATCAAATCAACAACAATGCGAAAGTATTGGCAAAATTAAAAACGACAATGGATGTGTGAAACACGAGTGCCAGAAGCAAAGGTTTTCTTTCTTGCCTAAATTTTGTTGCTCTTTTTTTTTTTTAATTGCATAAGTAATCATTTATTAAATTTTGTAAATAAATTTTAAACCTAGAATTTAAACCCAGAAACTCCCTCGTAACCTGATGAGCTAGCCCAGCAAACCTATGTTATTTCTCTTATTTACGTGCAAATGACATTGTGGCTTTACAGCATTTATTTATTTATTTATTTATCAAATGCTGATATTTCAGCAGACAAATCACTCTCTTGCAACTTTTTTAGCTCTGTCGTTTATTTTCAATTTACTTATTTTTTTGTATAGATATTTCCTCTTTCTTTCTTGTGAAAGTTACAACAATTCATCTAACACTTGATTTCCTATCCGAAAATAAAAGAAAGAAAAGAAAAAAAATTATCTAACACTTCTTACCAAAAATAATTTATCTAACGCAAAGATATTCCGATTTATACTTAAAATTTTTGTGCGCCGTGCAAAATAATAATTTCATGTTGTATTTTCTTGTTCGCTTCTGTCTGACATTTAAGGGATTTTTGAGTTTTGAGATAATTTTTGCACATATTTTTAGACAAGAAATAGCTAGAAAGTTTATTTTTCAAAGATAAAACCTACAACTTTCCAATAAAGTGAGATTTTTTTTTCTTTTTTTTTTACCTTCAAGTGAAATACATTTATTAAAGAGCTTCATGAAATTAAAAAAATAGAAATGTTCTAATAAGAATTTACAAAATTTTTACCAAAGTTCTGACACAAGTTTTAAGTGATTTTGTAAGAGTTTTAGCCAAATAAAAAAAAAAAAAGTTTCGTAAGTGCTTTTTTAACAATGTACTTTTTTAAGTCTATTTCAACAACATTCTATACCTTTTGCTTATTCTTTTGGGGCAATATCAGGGGAAAAGTAAAAGAAAATAACTACCCTTTTTAGTAATGCTAAATCTATCATAGTTTTTTTAAGGGCAGATCTTTTATGAACTTGGGGTGGGGGATTCGATTTCTACACCTAAAGTTAGGTGTGAAAATTATTGTTGTATTATGCATGTAACAACAAGGACAAAATCTTGTAGACAGAAACTTGAATAAATTTCTTTTTTTTTTTGAAATAGACAAATAATTTCTAATAGCACATATTTGGTCAGAAAATCTAGATGTATTTATTAGACATAAGATTTTTTTCCCTCCTTTTTTCGGTCAAAACTTAGGAGGATTTAAGAAAAATCTTGTGCTCCCCAAAAAGAAAAAATATACAAGAACGTGATTTTATGCCCTTTATAATCATCGAATTATAATGCTTGTTATTATATGTAGAAAAAAAAAAAATCAATCATTACCATCTTGAGAAATTCATACCCGTGTGAATCATAGGGACGACTCTATAAATAGGTACTCTCAGCGTTATAGGTTTTCATATCACTAAACAGACGACGCAAAAAAATCATTGTCGTTTTACATATCTTGATTCAATGGCAGCCATCATGAAATTCCTTTGCCTCGTTTTGGTTTTCATCACTCTCATAGTCGGAGGTGATTTTCAAGAACCCACTTGCATATATTTTCGTCATTATAGATTTAAACGGCCATGATTTTCCAAATGCTATATTTTATAGATTTAAACGGCCAAGATTTACCAAATGTCACATTAAGATTTCTGTCCACGTTAATGAAACACATGCTAATCAGGGTGCGGAGCAATCTGTAGTTGTGTGAAGGCTTCTTTCCGTGTGAACTTATTCTTGTTCAATTTTTATCCTCAAAAATTTTATGTTTTTAATTTTCTCCCATTAAAAATTTAAGTACTTGAAAATTTTTTTTTCCCTTTAGCTTATCTCCATAGAAACTATAGGCTGGCTCCATCACTGACGGTAATCATGATTTTGTATGTTGCAGGCAATGGCGACCAGTGCAGCATAACCGACATTAAAATAGATCAGTCGCAGACGGGAGTGGAGGTGGAAAATAAGCCGGAGTGGTCGGTGACGATCAGGAATGAGTGTGTGTGCTCCCAAACGGATCTCCAACTAGACTGCAATGGATATCAAACCGTGAAACAAGTTGATCCTTCTATATTGAGCGTCTCCGGATGGTCACTGTGTCTGGTCAACAATGGTCAACCCGTATACGGCTTCAAAAATATCAGTTTCACCTACGCTTGGGATACTTCCTTCCCATTCAACCCAATTTCCTCCCAAATAGCTTGCTCTTGAGAGCCTTTTATGAATATTAATTATGTCTATGAAGTTTCATGTCTCTCGATCTCTTCTTTGAATAAGAAGGTTACCATGTACTATTAAAGAGCTTATGATCTTAATTTGTCGTCGACTTCAGTACTACTCTAAATTTATTACATGAACTGTGGTTAAGTTTTGAAAGGTGAAGATAAAAATGGTGGAAGACGAAAATCGGGCATAGAGGGGAAAAGGCAAATTAAAGATTAGATACTATCTTACCAAAAAATAAAAAAAGAAAAAAAAAAGATTTGATACTTTACATTAAAAGAGAATTAAAGTTATACGTTGAATCAACGTTAAATGGGGAAGATCAAACTTAATGAAGAATGCAATATGGAATTTATGGTCATACCTTACAAAGAGATTCACCCAATGCTGAGTCCGTTGACCAACAAGTAAGGATTTTGAATTCTCTTAGACAGACATTTTCATGTGTGTCAATGTATGTCGATTATTTTCATAGGTAATTTAAATCTAACAATTAATTATTCCTCATAAAAATAGATAAGTATGTTTATACAAAACTATTTAATGCATATTTAGCATTAAATGCTCTCCATTGGTTGTTTGGAAATTGATCTAATATGCCTGTGATGAGATGTTGAGAACGGTGCTTAAAAAAAAAAAAAAAAAAAAAGGAACAAGTCAATTAATTAATATAATTAGTAGAAGTACAAGATAATTTTTTAAAGGAAAAATTTAACAATGTGCTAGGCGGCTTCAAATTTTTAAAGTTTGGTGTCGTTTAGATAAATAACTCTGTCCTATCAGAGGTCTCAAAATTTAAAAAAAAAAAAAAAAAATTTTTTTTTTAAAAAATGCTGTTTACAATCTATGAAGTAGTAGTGACGTCTTAGCCCCCGTTTGTTTCATTGGTCCGTTTTAAATTTTTTATCTCGGTTTTTGTCTTTTTCTGAAAAAGTTTTTTGTCTTTTCAGAAAAAAATTTTTGTCTTTTCTGAAAAATCAACAAAAATTACTATTTAAACTTAAAATTCCAACTCAAACTGGTGAACCAATCAGACCCTTAAAAAAAAAGTTGGTACAAATAGGCAGAGCTGGACAGGAGAACTGTTTATGTTTTTTGGTCGTTCAACAGTCGAGTTTTCCTTTGTTTTGTTGTTTTCACTTTGACTATCTTATCTGCCTCCCATATTCCTTTATTCCTTTATTTATTTATTTTAATCTTAGACAAGATCTTATTTCATGTTTGTGGCGCTTTCAAAATTATTTTCGTTTAGTATTCCTGCGATTGTCCAAGCTGTTGACGTTCTCCTTTATTATCTTTGTCGTTTTTAGTTTCTTCTGTCGTTTTATCATTCTTCAAGTTCATATTTCGATAGTGTTCCTTTCATCGTTCAAGTTGTTGTCTTTCATGTTTAGTTGTCGCTTTTTCACTGTCGTTTGTCCTTTAGAATTGTTATCTCCCCCCCCTTCAAATTTAAGTTTTTGACTCTAATATTATTCAAGAAACAATATTATTGAATATCAGCAGTGTTAAGTATCATCTACGAATAAATAGCGGGTCTTATAATACGAGACCTATATTTTATTTGTGGTGGTGGTGTTTACATCTATGGTGCCCCAAGTTTCTTTCTTGTTCAAGTTCATCGTGATGTTTTTCTCTTTGGTTGTCGTTTGCCATCTGCCAGTCATGTTTTCAAGTCGGCGTGGTTTCTTCCCTTTGTTGTTGGTGTTTTAACTTTGGTTTGCTTTTTGTTTCGATAATCTATTTAAGAAAAACACAAACAAATAACTGAGAAAGTGTTGAGAAGAGATCCTCATAAAAACGACAACAAAGGAAAATGACAGTTAAAAGAAAGCGACATGGAAAGAAAAACGACAATACAAGTGAAAACAAAAGACACACTGAATGGACAATTATGATATCAATCTCAACATTCAAAACGACAATGGAAGCGAAGGATCGCCAAGAGAAAAGTTATCCTTGTTGTTGCTCTTATGTAATGTGGTGACATTTGAGTAGAAAAACATCTCTCTTGCTATTTTTACTGCTCTGTCGTTTGCCGCTGAAAGACATTTCTTCTTTCTTGTAAAAGACGCTATAATTCAACTAACAAAAAACCATTTCATTTTATGCTTAAATTTTAGGTGTCGTGATAAAAATGACATATTGCTTGTGTTCTTATATTCGTTGTCGTTTTTAGAGGAAACAGATATGTCGTTTTTTTTCTTAAAAGCTTTTGTCTGACATTTAAGGGACAGTTTGACATAATTTTTACACATACTTTTATAAAATAAAAAATAAAAATAAAAAAAAGAAGGAAAAACAATAAATTTTTGAGGATAAATTCTATAACTTTGCATTAAGTCAACCATTTTTATCAAAGAGCTTCATGAAATTAAAAATTACAATAAAGTTCACAAAATCTTATCAAATTTCAGAATAGTTTTGAAGTTTTTGCAAAAGAGCGTTTAGAAGGTATATTTAGAAGCTTTTAGAAGGTATGTGAGTTTTGGTTTTGCTGTTCTTTTGAGACAACAGAATAAAAAAACGATAAAGAAAGAAGATATTCTTTGGAACGAAAAAAGAAAAAAAAAAATCTAGAAGACCATACCACATAAGCCTTAAACCCAAAGATACCACCGTTCTCACTCTCTCTCTTTCGTCAATTTAAACTTACAACACGTTGTTTATTTGTCAGTTTAGTGTCGTTTACAAAAACGACATTTCGTTTCACTAAAATTATATTCCGTTTTTTCTGCGGACCACCCGGCCGATTCGTCACTGGTCCAACTCACTCTTCGAGCAACCGAGTCTACTCGTTCATTGTGGATAAAAACACAAACACATGATACGACCTTGGGAGGGAGGTTCATTGCAGCAAGCATGGCCACTCTATTGAAGTGCTACAAGCCCTTGTTCTCAGCCCACCTATCTTTACTCTCTAACTCGATTCGGTCGATTCGGCTTAGCAGCCCCCGGCCCCACATCTTCTCCAAGCTCACCACCAGGAGCGTCCGCTGCCTCGCCTCTTCGAGCTCGCCATCCCCGCCATCGGTCGCCGAGACAATCGGCGCCAAATCCGACGATTCCAGGGCGGAGATTCCATTGTCGCCGGAGCTGTGGGTGTACAACACAATGAGCAGAAAGAAGGAGGTTTTCAGGCCCAAAGTGGAAGGAAGAGTCGGGATGTATGTCTGTGGAGTCACCGCTTACGACCTCAGCCATATCGGCCATGCTCGCGTCTACGTCACTTTCGATGTTCTCTACAGGTCTCTTTGTCTCTATTTCTCGTTCTATGTATTTCAACTATTAAAAGTTTGTAATTTTGGATATCAATTGGATTTGTTTGTTTGGAATTAGGCAGATATCTTAGGCATTTGGGATACCAAGTCTGTTATGTTCGAAATTTCACCGATGTCGATGACAAAGTAAGTTCATTTCAGATTTTGAGCAAAAATGCTAATTTTTCGAGTTCTTTATAGCTATATTGGGTGTGTTTACAGTGAAGTTAATTGGGTTTTTTTAGCGGTGTAAGAAATACAGTGTGTTATTTGGAAAGGGGTGGATTGCAGATACCAATTACTTTCCGCATTGGTATGACAGGATAGCATAGCTGAGTCTGCACTTTTCAAATTCTGTAGATAATAGCTAGAGCAAATGAGTTGGGGGAGGATCCTATCAGTCTGAGTAGGCGCTACTGTGAAGAGTTCAATGAAGATATGGTCTATCTTCACTGCCTGCAACCTTCTGTGGAACCACGGGTGTCCGATCACATGCCGCAAATTGTCGATATGATCAAACAGGTTACTTGCTTATCTATACTCTTTAATGACTAGAAAATCCCACTGTTTCCATCTTTTGTCCCCTGCAAAAGGTATAGGAACATCAAAACCAGTTTTTGGCTTCGGTAATCATTCTTGTGATGCCCCATTTCGTGTATGATTTCTCATTGTTTTTTCTTTCTTAGCAGATTATTGATAATGGGAATGCTTACACGGTTGATGGTGATGTCTACTTCAATGTAGACACATTTCCAGAATATGGAAAATTATCGGGTCGGAAGTTGGAAGATAACCGAGCTGGTGAGCGGGTAGCTATTGACTCAAGGAAGAAAAACCCTGCTGATTTTGCTTTATGGAAGGTAGTTCTAATTTGCCTAGCTAGAATGCAGAGTCTGATGCATTGAAACGTCCAACCAACAAATATGTAACATAAAACATACTGTTGCTCTCATCCCACCATCCAGTTTCTTATAAGATTTATGTTAATTCATATCTGAAAGCAGTCTAATTGGTTAAATTGTACTCAAATAAACAACTTACTGCGTGCAACGTTGACAGTGAGTTGCCGGTCATAGAACTACTGTATGCATGCAAATTTTTACTTGTTTATTTTTATAAGAACTTTCTTGTAGAAAATGTCTAGTAATAATAAGATTGATCTACACCATGAAAACTGTAATTTTTAGGATACTGTTTTCAGAGCAACGTAAGCTAACCAACGCTTTCCTTTTTCTTTTTTTTTTCTTTTCTTTTCTTTTTTTTTTTTCCCGTTGGCAGTCCGCTAAGGAAGGGGAACCATTCTGGGATAGTCCTTGGGGCCCTGGAAGACCCGGTTGGCATATTGAATGCAGTGCCATGAGTGCTGCTTATCTTGGTTATTCTTTTGACATACATGGTGGAGGAATGGACCTTGTGTTTCCCCACCATGAAAATGAAATTGCTCAGAGCTGTGCTGCCTGCAGGCAGAGTAATATAAGCTACTGGGTACATAATGGCTTTGTCACTATTGATTCCGAGAAAATGTCCAAATCCCTCGGAAACTTCTTCACAATTCGGCAGGTAAAATAGATGACCATTTTCAACAATCACTTGGCCTTGTTAATGTCATATCCTATTCTTCTTTAACCTATGTCTTGAATATTTGCCTTTCCAGGTTATTGACCTCTACCATCCGCTTGCTTTAAGACTTTTCTTGTTGGGTACCCACTATCGATCTCCAGTTAACTACTCCGACACTACAGCTTGAAAGTGCTTCGGATCGCCTTTTCTACATCTATCAGGTACAATAATATCTAGATCATCCTGACAAAAAAAGAACTCGTTCTCATCAAATTGATTGCTTTTGGTTATTGATGGAAGATGTAGTATTTTACTTTTTTTTTTTCTGCGCCAGCAACATTTCAAGAGATGTTGGTTTCCCTTGTGCATCCTTTTGAACCCTCACTGGTTATATGTTTAAAGCATACAATACCAAGGAATTTTTTTTTCTTTTAATAACCGCTTAATCTTA